>NKZD01001681.1:0-17371 GCA_002370635.1 Metschnikowia cerradonensis
TTACTACTTACTACTTACTACTTACTACTTACTACTTACTACTTACTACTTACTACTTACTACTTACTACTTACTACTTACTTATACTAATATAAGCCGTAATCGATACTAACTGCCTGTTTATATTGCTAGAGTATGGAGTGCTGTTTCATACTACTCTATTGTAATATATCTTGTTTACATGTTTCGTGACGCTAAGAATGGCCCTTAGGATTAGACAGCGTAGGCTTAAAATACTGAAATAGGTAGAGCACTAGCGTAGGTGGATCTAACAGAAGTATAATGAATGAAGTATACAATATGAAATATGAAGTATGATACATAAAGTATGATATTGGAGATATGGATATCTTGAAAGTGTAGATGAAAGCATTGGAGTATAGACTTCTCCAATATGGAGTAAAAATCATTCGTAATAGAAAAATATGAGTATTGACTGTATGAGTATTGACTGCATGGGCATTTTTAGAGCCTACGAAAGTCGATTAGCGACGTCAACGATAATTTCCCCCGCGGAACTCAACTTGTTAGAAATGTTACTGGTGAAGCATGCCGTCTGATCTGTCACATGCACACAGCCATTGCAGAGTTGTTGAAGATTGAGCAACAAAAGCTCAAGTTGATCCATGCCGGAATCAAGATCTTCTTGGCCAACGTAACGACAACGTTATGTGTCCATGGAGGGCGCAGAACGAAGCCATGACCATTATGAAGCCATACTTGGGGCCTGCGCGCAAGCTCACCACCAATATGGACATGTTAAAGACGTTTCTCCAGGATACTTTTCCACCCATCATTGCGCTACTCGCCTCCGAGTCTGACTATTCGTTTCTTTTGTTGGTCGTTGCTTTTGTTGGTCGTTGCTTTTGTTAGTCGTTTCATTTGGCACTGAATGACCGATTAGTCATCTCATCTCATCGGTCCATCTCTTTACCCATTTTGTTACTTAAATACCCCAGGTTCCTTCTTCTAAGGAACCATCAACCAAAAAACATAGTAAACAGAGTACCTGAAGTAACCGGAATCTAACAGTATTGACTGTATGGGTAACTGTATGGGTAACTGTATGGAAATATTGTCAATAATGAAGATACATGGAAGTATAGGTATATGATAGTCGGGAAATATGGACCTAGTTTTAGAGATGGAAACATGTAGTATGGAAGTATGGAAAAAATTATAGGCATCCTGAACAATGAAGTACTTGAAGTCTAGAAGTACTAGAAGTACTAGAAGTACTAGAAGTACTAGAAGTACTAGAAGTACTAGAAGTCTAGAAGTCTAGAAGTCTAGAAGTCTAGAAGTCTGGAAGTCTAGAAGTACTTGAAGTAACAAAAGATTGAACAGGCTTAGACAATGGTTACTGGTACGGATTCAGATTTAAGAAGTCTTACTGGAACTACTGTGCAATAAAGTACTGAACAATCAAGTACTGAACAAGTCCAAAGGCATAAACAATGATGAGAAGTATTACAATCCTTGAATTACTGAAAAACTGAAATACTATACTGCCCTTGAAAAACTCCACCACAGCCTTTTCGCCGGAACTGGACTTCAACGTGATGCTGTCTCTTGCATCAGTATACTCTTCACCAGCAATGATGTTTTTAACCACACACGTTTCTTACATATGAATACGGACTTGGAATCGATATTTATGATATCTACTGAAGTACTGGTTGGAAATATATAAACCATATAGATGTTAGATTTTTGTCAACACGTGATGGGTTGTGATGAGGAAAGTAAACATTGTACCTGCAGATACGATGTGATCTCATGCCATTATATGGATGAAACAATGTTGGACCCGATGGAGGCGGAGCAACGAGGCGGAGCAACCGCTACGCCAAGCCAATGCGGAGGACGTATCGGAGCGGTATATAAGTAGTGATTCCCACTCCAGTCTGACATTAGGAGTTCTCTCGGAACCATTGAAGACAATACGGTATTAGAGCCAAGTCACATTCAATAAATACTAGTCTGAAAACTAACATTTTTGAATACGTCTAATACTTGGGGTCATTGAGTGGATATCCTGGTGATTATATAGCGAGCCGGTGAATACCGGGGAAGTGAAGAAAGGCAGTTAAACGCCATGTCACGACTTAAGGTGAATGGATGAGTCCAAGTCACGGGTTATGGTGTCTTGGATGAGTCATTGGCTTTCGTAGGCTCTAAGATTTCTCTATAGGTAGTGTGTCTACCCATGGTAGGTCTAACAATAGAAGCTTTTGAGCAGCATTGATATCTTAAAATAGAAAAATACAGTACCATGAAATAAGGCCATTTGAAAATCCCGACAAAAAAAAATGATGGGAGTACGAAATTATGAATATATGGAAATGTGGAGGTGTGAACTTCCGAAGTAGGAATATCAGGCATCGTTATGAATTATATAAAAGTAGGGCAGGATAAAAATCTGCAAATATTGATATGGAATATTGATATCTGGTGACTAGAAGTCTTGAAATACCTGACCTGACTTAATCTATGCTAATTATATTTTTTCCGATACAGCATTTGATTCAGTCAGTTCAGAAAGTCCAAGAGCCGATTGCTCCAATCTTAAACACACAAACCTACCAGAAACGCTAAACTTGAACTGATCCAAAACCCATTGAACACCTGTACCTCCAATGATATCCCAATATTCATTCTTCATTCACGGTAGGTACTGCTAATAACAATTGCTACGCTGTTATAAGTCTTCTTCTTGACATTTCTCAGTTCCAATCTTACTCTACGGTACTCACTTCTACATGCTCAGTTATTCACGGTCTCAGAATTATTTTTTAGTTGTTTCACGATTATCCTATAATTTTTTGGTTATTATAGTTGCTTTGTTATGTTTCCAAGAGTACCCAGTCTTTTTTTTTTGCTTCTAGTTATTCAGTTGGTCTTCATTCATTACTTCTAACATCCATTCTTTATACATGCAATGTTTGCGTGTATCCGACTAACTCTCAGAGTTGGTCTTGGATGATTACTTGGCCTGCTTGACCAAACTGATTGGTGCATCCATCTTAGGCAAAATGACTTCAATCATTCTGATCTTGAAGTTTTCGTTAAACTCCTTGTCGTTGAAGATCTTCTCGGCCTCGGCCACCGTAGACACACGGATGGTGTCGTACTTCTTGGCTCCGAAAAGAAGAAGCAACTGCATGTTGTTCCATGGTTGCAAGTACATGGTATCAACTCAAGAACTGATACTGATTTACGACACTGAACTTATTAAAGTTAGGTTAAGCCAACCCTAAATCTACTGTGTGACCTGTATAAATGGCCAATTCCTCTCGACGAACCATCACCAATCATTGAAGGTACTGACTTTAACACTGATGCACACTACTCACTGCATTGAAACCTCGAAGTTCGGGCAAGCTCTATTACCTTAGGCATAACTAGGGCTAGTCAATTGGTACTGGTAAGGAATTAGTACCGTACCGGTAAGGAAGTAAGACTTGTGATATTGTTCCAGAACCAGCAACATCACGTGCGTGTGACGTCAGGCTGACGTGTCGAAGCAACCGTGCAGATGTAAATCTCCGAGAGTGCATATAGACCCATTGATTCGCGCCGCGGGTCTCGCTCCCAGGTATAAATACCACGGCTTTCCCCTCTCCTTCACGCTCCACAAAATGGATTTCAACGGTTTATTGAAGAAAGGACAAGAGGCTCTTGGCGGCAAAGACGGAAAGGTCGACTACAAGGAACTTGGTGCTGATGCCCAGGATGCCTACAAGACCTACAACTCCACCGAGGGTTCCTTCCAGGACAAGGCCACTGCTGCCTACAAGGGATACCAGAAGGACCACGAGAAGGACGGAAAGGATGAGAAGAAGGATGAGGAGAAGAAGTAGTGTATAGAAATACACCCAATTGAGTATGGAAAGTATTAACTAAGTAGTGGCTCAAGGATTGGCTCCTAATAATTGAGTAAGAGTGTAGCTTATTTGTAATTGTAGTGGGGGAGAGACTGGAATTGACGACGGGTTGACGGCGAGCGAAGGCGCACGCTGTACATTACATGCAGGCCCGAACGTTGGTTCTGATAAGCATGTGGACAGGGAGCTGTATCTGCAGGACCGAAGCCTTTGACTCGGTTTAAAAAATGCATGGTGGGAATACCGACGGCGTGAGGTATTTAAAATATTGAAATTTATTTGGGAATATTAGCTTTGGAAGTCGTTTGGTGAGGTGATTTATTCTGTGTTGATATTTCGTGGTGTACGGGTGTCTCGCAAGACCGAGACCATTCTGCAGGTGACCGCAACAAAAGAACACGGGGGATATATGCAAGCCACAGGTAGAGAAACAGAGGTTCAGTCCGAATTACAATTCCATTGTTATCCTATATGTGGCAGAATTGTGTACGAACGTCTTCGGATGGAAAAATTGTTTTGTTGAGCACATTTGAAAGGTCCTATTTTTAGGTCACACGACATGTTTTATGTATATGCAGGAAACTATTATTGGATCAGAGGATTCGTGGACAAGACCTCCCGCCACTCAATCCCGAGCTGTACCGAAATAAAGAGTTTACGGCAATTAGAGTATTCAAGTAGGTGAGCTCTTGATTCTTAACATTTATAGAGTAGTAGTGTTATTACACTAGTCGTGTCCATACCATATTAACACTACCAAGAATGAATGAGTTTATGAATATTCCACAATTTTAGAAAGCACAATGTCATCATGTAAATTAAATAACGCATCTTCCGCAACGATAGTTGCGGCACCAGGTGGACCATAGATTAACCATGGTGTGATGTCCAGTGGACAGTTACTGAGGGACACTATCCTCATAGTCTCATCAAAGTATGTAAACACTTGAGGGGTGTTTACTTCAAGAAAAGAAGAAGATTTAGAGTTGTCAGTGTTCATTGAAGTATTGGTGGGTCTGGTCTTTGGAGACATCTTTGGTATGTCCCAGACAGACGATATTTGATTCAGTTACTTAAAAGCTTAAAATGGATATGGTCCAGACTCCCTTATATATGTGGGAGGTCTACCTTCACGGCACCAGGCGGTTGTAGTAACCACAGGTGCATATGAGGAACAGGTGCTTGTTACCGCGCTACAGTGTTTTTCAAAACTATTCAAACCAGTGCGACAAAATGATTCAAACTAGCGCGACAAAATGTTTCGTACCCCTTCGCACAATCTTTCAAACCATATGAACAAGTTGTTGTATACAGGATAATAATAAAACCAGTTCAGTTCCGTCCGTTTTTCACCCTTGATTGGTATTGCAAGACTCCCAAATGTAGTAAATATGAGGCAATCATCCAGATTCAAGCTTTCAGGGTATTGAATTTTAATAAAAGTTGGTGTGAAACATTTCGCTATTTGGTTTGAACCATTTTGTCGCGCTGGTTTGAAACATTTTGTCACGCTGGTTTGAAACATTTTGTCACGCTGGTTTGAAACATTTTGTCACGCTGGTTTGAATCGTTTTGTCGCGCTGGTTTGAATAATTTTGAAAAACACTGTATCCCTGCAAGCCATTGGGGATACTCAGCGCGTTCACCCTGCTACCGTTTTTCAACAAGGAGCAGTACTGCACATATAGAATGTTTTACCGTGCAGGTAATTCAGCTGTTGAGAACCAATTCAGGTCCTCAGTAGACATCAGTACCTCTACACTAGTTAATATCGGTGGGTCTGGTGTCGGGAGACATCTTAATATGTCCTCCCTCAGTTGATATATATATTTTTGGTGGTGTTATAGAATAGCGGGAGCTTGTCCTTTTATATTGGGGTGAGCCTTCACATGACCTCGGTCACTTGAGTAACCGCGGTCTCAGGGAAGCATGGAGCCGCCGCTCCTATTTCTCAACATCAGCCTTGCTGGAACATGAGGAATCACTACATCAGAGATGTACTGCATGTTCCAGGTGACTGCATGTAAGCAGGGTAGATGAAACAGTGATATGCAGGAATAGACGAGAAGTTGACGACGTCCCGCGGAAAAGGAGAGCGGGGGGAGTAACTGGGAAGGATATAGAATAAGAGACAACGTTAAAGCTGGGTACAGCTGGGTACAGCTTAGATACATAATCATTCCAGTTGATGCGTTAGTAAGTCACAAAGTACAACAAGCCTGATCATTGATGGAATCAAGCTCATTTATTATATGATATTACCATGATGCTGCTGTTATACATACCGTGAGACTAACATTTCGTATTCACTATTCACTATTCACTATTCACTATTCACTATTCACTATTCACTATTCACTATTCACTATTCACTATTCATTACTCAATATTCACTACTCGATATTCACTTTTCACTATCATGGTACTATTTTGGTGCTGTTCTATGACCATAAGAACTTTTAAAAACATAGTTTTTGGCCCCATACATTATACTATAACTATACATTATTATTTAATAGCCTATGTGTAACGTGTTACCCATAGACCGTTATTAGAACCTTCGAAGATGTAGTCAAAAGCAGTGGACACGTCACAGAAATAGAATGATTATATCTGGCTTCTCTGGAGGAAGTGTCCAACGATAAATGAGCAGAAGTAATTACGTTCTCACGTATTTCACCAATCTAACACTATCCTATACATTATAATATAAATATACTATAATTATACACTATATTAACTTTACTGTATTGCATTGTTAGGGTAGTTCATACTGTACAATATATTTAAAAAATATTCTTGTTACAATCTATTTAATGATGTCTATACTGAGTTTGAAGTGTCCTTTTGGAGATGAAATCTGAACCAAAAATCTTAAGTTTAGTTGCTAAGTTTTGGAAGAGGGTTGAATGTTTGTTACATGCACGTTAACAATAGAAAAAAATTTTGGTTGTGCTTCCGGTGCAAAGAAACGAGATCTCTTGGCACGGCGTCTTATGATCTTTGAATTGACAGCAAATTTATTTACCCTGGTCACAAAACCTAAGCAAACCCTCTCTGTGTGTAGAGCACTAGCAAATAACAGATAATACGATATATATCATAGTCATAGAATATATTAGTGGGACTTATAGCAGTATAATATTTTTTAAGATTGTAGTATTATAATGTAGTAGGATAGTGTAGTATAGTGAGCTATATTAGTCAGCAGATAATGTAAGGGACAGTGCCAAGTAAACACTACTAAAAAAGAGAAGTTAAAGTAAACACTACTAAAAAAGAGAAGTTAAAGTAAACAATACTAAATAAGAGAAGTCACTGTAAACACTATTCTTATCTACACCACTACACAAAAGTATTGCATCTAAGTGCTTGTTCCTATTTTACTCTGACCAGTCCTATAGCCCAGTTATATAATATGTAGTTGAATGGATGTACAAGATTTGCGGAGAATTTAGAGTACATGGAATTTGAAGGATCTCAATATACTTCTTTTTTTGATTTACAAATAAGATGTAGACAACCCTAGTGGTATTAAGTTGCGGATTATTTAGGATCGGGATTTAAAATCAAAAGAAAAAAAAAAAGAAAAAAGAAAAAAAAAAAAAAAAAAAAAAAAAAGAAATTCCGTATATTGGGCTATTAACATCAGCTCATTTTAACTTATGCTTAAGTATATATATATTAATATACAGGGATATGTAAATTGTGCCTTACAACCAAAGTACCAAAGTTCTACATGAGGTGTGAGACGGGTGAAAGGTTTTCACCAGGAACCTGCACGTAGTACACCACTGGTTTGCATACAATACACCTACGAAGTACCTTGACTCCGTATGTTGACAGCTCATAATACTAGATTATTATATGATACTAGTATTGTTAGAGTCAGCCAAACTACTAATTAAAGATATCATTCTCTATGTTAATTTAGGACTGAAGGGAGCAACATTAATTCAGTTTTTGGTTCTTTGATTCAGCTTTTGGTTCTTTAATTCAGTTTTTGGTTCTTTGATGATTCAGAAGGCAAAACCTTAACCCCGAAAATCCCGAAATTTGGAGAAATTTGGAGAAATTTACGTTTTTCTTCTCTCTACTTCCGTGGATTATGCATTTCGTGCGGCACTTCCCTCGTACATTGAGTACGGGCCATAGTGCACTACTGTATAGCTTATAGCCATATTACAAAAAAAAGACATACCACTAATAGGCTACAAAGCTTTCAATATTATATATGCAATAATATAGTTTATTATTTTGCTTCAGGTCCAGCTTGGTGTCTAGTATATCCCAATCTCCACAGTTTGGTTCTGGTAGTGCGGAATAATAATATGCAGAATTATAGGGAGTACATAGTGTTTTTGTAATTTGTACTAATAATCAGCTGATTATAATATTTAATTTCTATATTGTGTAAGTAGTTGGGTCACGTTGATGACAACAAAGCCATTTGGTGGGTGGATCTTAGACGCATGCGCGAACTTTCTTGGCTAATTGTATGATTTTCGGGGTTTGTAAATGTATGATAATAATCTGACATAGTACTCCAATTTTGTTTTTTTTTTTTCAAATTATCTAGTGTTTTCAAATTTAATAAATTTGTAGTTTAATACGTATGGATTGCCTAGTTTGGCTCAAAACTGCGACTAATGCCTATAAATTAACATCAGTTTAACTTAATTCATTCTAAGAAACGGCCAACTGGAATTTTCGATTCAATTCCGACTTATTTTCGTCTGAATTCCGACCTCAATGATACCTCATTATGATTCCAATCATTCCATGTCTACCTATTGTTCACTTTGGCTGCATACAGCGTTACTGTATTCACACGTAACCTGGATGAAGAAGTATTGCTCTGTTCCAGCTACTTTGGGGTTTCTGACTGCTCATGCCCCTAAAATTCATGGATACAGTCAATCATAGTCATATACTCACAGTCATATAATCTTGGCCTCATCCATATCTATACTCAAGGTCAGTCATATGGACAGACAATATTCTTGGCTGGTAATATGCAGGAATTTCTAAGGTACCTGGCAACTTTGGCCACGGATCACTTGATGACGTGGGTAAATATTTGCTCTTGCAGTAAATAAAGTAGAACAATAGTAACAAGGCTAGAGTTTCGCTTGTGTGCATAGCACATCGTTGAATACAGGATCACTGTTTGGTACCTGTCTATTACTGAACATCCTCTTCTTCATACAGGCCATGCATCTCTAAACAATAGGCACCAGTATCAATTCCTAGACTTTGTACGTGATGTCCGAGTAGCATGACCTAAAACTGTAGAATATATAAGGGTCCTGGTTTTCCAGTATCACTCACCATCAGGTAACTCAAACCCATAGTTTTTTTAAAATCATAAATTCTCTGAACTAAAGAAATCCAAACAAACTCTTTTTGATTTTCTTCTTACTATGAGATTCTTGTGTGTCCTTACCCTTTATGCTTTTGGGGCCAGTGCAGCAGCTCTCTCTCCAAGACAAGAGCTCGTTAGTTTTCCCGATATGCTGGTTTCCTATAACGGTTACGAATGTTACGAATACTCTTCACGCGATATCTCTGATATTCCATTTGAGTGTGTGTACCATGTTGTGTGTAACATTATGCTGGCAGACGCGTTTGAAAGATGTTTCGAGGAGGGAAACGAGCCCAAAGGGATAGTTAACCTTGATGAATTTTACAGTTTTCCATATTATTGTAAGCAACAAGCCATTTGTGGGTATCCTGCGTCTGTGGAAATTTCAGAATTCGAAGAGCCAGAATCCGAGGTTGAGCCTATGGCATCTTGGGAAGACATTTCAGATGAGAACATTTTTGACGATAATGGTAGAGTGGTCGCAACTTCCGACAAGCTGTACAAGCCCACTTTTGAAGGAGATTTGGGAAAGTTTCCACCGAAGAAATATGTCCCACCTCTTTTTGTGGACATAAGCGAACTTCATAGGGAGAGTTCCTCTGAAGAGGAAAAGTCCAAGGATAATGGTAGAGTGGTCGCAACTTCCGACAAGCTGTACAAGCCCACTTTTGAAGGAGATTTGGGAAAGTTTCCACCGAAGAAATATGTCCCACCTCTTTTTGTGGACATAAGCGAACTTCATAGTGAGAGTTCCTCTGAAGAGGAAAAGTCCAAGGATAATGGTAGAGTGGTCGCAACTTCCGACAAGCTGTACAAGCCCACTTTTGAAGGAGATTTGGGAAAGTTTCCACCGAAGAAATATGTCCCACCTCTTTTTGTGGACATAAGCGAACTTCATAGTGAGAATTCTTTTGATTAGGTGTGAATTGAATACCATTCTAACTTATATTCGAGTTTAGTAGTTTATTGTGTTAAAACAACAAAAGTGGCATTTATTACACCACTTTTAAGCTATGCTGGTAGTTGGCTCTCCTACACTATATGTACAATTTCTTCTTGTATTGTGAGAAACCTACACATGTAGGAAGAGAATGATCATCTTCTCTTTCAATTAATTGACTATTGTAGAGCACTACATGTTGCGACGATACTAGCTAGAAGTAGGTGTAAATTCCTGTTGATATATGTATCAAGACAAAGTTAGAGTGATGGAATGAACAGCCTGTATGATCATTGCTAGGATGAAATATACACACCTGCTTAAATAACTTCAAGATTACCAGGAATTGAAGTTACAAATGAGCATGGGAGTCTCTTCATAATCATGTGCTTTTTCCCTCTTGTGTTGCGCGATGACCATTTTGTGTGTATATTATGAACACCAACCATTTGGATTCCAAAATATATTTTGAAAGTATGATGTTGTCTTAAATTATTATGCTTGAAAAGAAGGACTATAACACTTCTGAGAAAATTACGGTTCAAGTGTACATGCTGAGGGGTCTCAATGCTCGACCAACATACACTTATAGTATAGTCACTAAAACCTCCCAATTTGTATTACTCACAGATTATAAATACTCAAAAGGTCTGTATGTAGTCGACATAGAGTATGAGCGTATACTTATATGGTGTGTAATTATACTTGTATGGTGTATAGTAAGTAGAGGTATATTTACCATCTTTTAGATAGTGTGACTATATGCAGTCTTTTGCACCCACCAGGTGTGCAACCCAACGATCACGAACTCACTCTTTATACTAGCTACTACAGATTAAGTGACCTAAATTTATACGGAATTTGCTTGTATCTCATTTTGAAAAGTCTTTGAAAGTATGGGAGTGCCGAGCCTAAGAATCCCCGGGCTCCTGACCGTCATAGTTAAACTCTCATAATCTAAATGTGCCCTTTGGTGAATTACAAGATCATATTCTTTCTCAAAAACACCATATGCTGGCCGGTTTCAATTCTTGGATCGCATGATGAATCTTACGGCTGTCTTCACTTTTAAGAGAGAGAGTCTGCTCTATCATCAAGTGTAGTCGAATTGTCCAGAGGCGAGTTCAGTCTAAGATAGACCTACAGATAAGACTGAGCTATAATACCCCTTCTTTATGGAGTATATCAAAAAAGCTGTGAATCCTCACTGCACTCACTACTAAAATTATAAACATCAACTAGTACTTGCTACTCAACTTTTATGTACCATTAAACCACTACCAACTTATTACTTGTTTCAACTTATTGTTAGACCCACCATGATTAGTGTACTACCCATGTGGATGTTGAAGGTCTGCACTGGTCGATCAGATGTTGAGCGGCCTTCGGCCTTCAATACGACCTCAATTCCTCTCTGCCAGACTAGTCTATATAAGGTGCGATGGTTCCTCCTTGAGGAAACATCGGCGAATAAACATACGAAACAAACAAAACAGAGTGCTGGACGTAACCAGCATCTACCATTAAATATTTGTAATACTAGAGACTTGTAAATTTCAATTTAATGAATGCAGAGATCTATGAGTGTAGCATTGAAGGTCCATAATTAATGCCGGAATTAATGACTACAAAACATGATTAGAGTAATGACTACGTACTGATCACTTTAAACGCAGATGAATTTAATTTGGTAACTGTTGATTTACGACGACTGTGTCCCTATTGCAGATTAGAATAGGATAGCTTTAACGTCTGAAAGTGGAAATTAGACCTAAGGAAGTATTAGTAGAACAATGGATCATTAAATGAAAAACTTCATATACTTATGAACTGTCTACTTCAAGGGCAGTCTCAGGTACTTCTTAGGCAAATATTACTGACTTTAAAAAATTATTGTGCATTCAATAATAAGCCAAGTGAACGTTCAAGAAAGTCCTGAAACTCTAGGACTTGCTAAATCTCAACTAATATCCCAGTGTGCATCATAACCACGTAAATCAATGGACTGGAGGAGTTAATCTCTTCGGAAGTTGATGTTGGAAAATAGCAGCGAATACAGTGTTTTTCAAAATTATTCAAACCAAGAAGACAAAACTATTCAAACCAGCGTGACAAAATGGTTCAAACCAAGAAGACAGAATAGTTCAAACCAAATGGCGTAATGTTTCACACCAACTCTTATTAGAATTCAATATTCTGAAATCTTAAATCTTAAATCTGGACGATTGCCTCATATGGTACTACATTTGGGACAAAAGTCTTGCAGTACCAATCAAGGGTGAAAAACGGACGGAACTGAACTGAACTGGTTTCCTTGTTCCCCTGTATACAACAACTTGTCCATTTGGTTTGTAAGGCTGTGCGAAGGGGTACGAAACTTTTTGAATTATTGGTTTGTTTAATTTTGGCGCGCTGGTTTGAACCATTCTGTCTTCTTGGTTCGAATCATTTTGGCGCGCTGGTTTGAATAGTTTTGAAAAACACGGTAAGAGTGCGCACGGCGCTCTAGGCTTGCAGGGGCACCGCGCAGCTAGTTTCCCCACCTTGGTTGTCCTGACAACCAAGGGTCAGTGAAGGCCAACTCCCGAACATATAAGGAGGCCTTCGCGACATCTTTTATAAGACAACTAATCGAATATTTCTACTGAGGGAGACATACCAAGATGCCTCCCAAATCCAGACCCACCAAAACTCCTCGTACTGACAATGAGACTCAGCCTCCATCTGAAGTAAACACTTTAGGTGCCAGTTTTTACTTATCTGGATGAGACAATGAGGTCAATATCCTATATTNTAGGTGCCAGTTTTTACTTATCTGGATGAGACAATGAGGTCAATATCCTATATTAAGAGAGGACCTCTCGATCGTGAACCATGGTTACTCTACGGGCCATCTGATTCCCCAGCCCATGATTTCTAACTGAGCTGGAACTATCACTTCTAAAGTTGAATGTCCTGCATATAACATCATACCAAAAATCTCCCATGGGGTACAATTCCTCAAAAAATGAAATCCCACTGATAAATCACAAAATCAACTCTCTGCTATTGTGCAGGCACAAATCTCACATCCAGTAAGTCTTACATCCAATAAATCGTACATACCATAAAAGTAGTGAGCAAAAAGTAGTATGTGCCGATCGAAAACGTACGTTTGGGTGCTCAACCAGAAAATGAGCATACCAGATTTCGCAACCATTGCGGCACAATACGAACTATATAAACCCCAGGCTTTCCCCATCTTTCTCATTCCCTATTCACAACTTTTCTCCACATAAAAAAAGAAGCTTCCACAGACACCTAAAAGAGACACCTAAAAACAAAAATATCACTTCTAAAATGGAAATGCTATTTCTTCTCTTCCTACTCTTTATTCTGGCCGGAAGTATCGGATTTGGGACCTTAGTCTCGCTTCTTATGAATTCCCTAGACCAAAGATACCTCCGAAGAAAGCTAGAAAAAGAAAAAATGAAGAGAGAGAGACAAAAGAAAGAAAAAAAGAAAACAAAGAAGAGTCAGAGAGAACATTTCTTACTGATCACTCCGAAACAAACTCGTGGATCACGGGGACTAACATTTCATGGATGTTTACAAGCTCCCCGACACTTTGGTTCACAGAAAGTTAGCAAGCCAAGATAGGCATACTTCTAGTATACCACTTGCATTTTTCAGGAGTATCTTCATATGAAATATGAACCCTGAAAGACAACAACACTCACAATAAAACTCGCTCTCATTGAAACGATTGATAAATAGCTTAGTAATAAAACAGAATTAAAACAAGATAGTAATTATGAACTTGGCTTTTTGTTTTCTTTCTTAAGCTTACTGCTTGTTGTATTGGAGTTGGGTAAACATAGTGGGGTAAAACGGAAAGTTGACATGTTCAATATTCATTATGGGGACACCATCTTTAATGGTATACGGAATATTTAGATCCCCTAACTAGTTACTTTTCCAACCATTGGTTTCAGTCAATTGAACTTGTAGGTTGTTTTTTTTTGAATCCAATTGGGTCAAGCTGGGAGACAAAACCAGGACTGTCAACCTCCACACTTTTTGATAGCACGACGTGCAGTTGGTTTGAATAAGACCTGAACCAATGTCCACACTTTTTTGAACTTCTACTTTGCCAACCAAATACAAGTGATATTCCGGCTAGCTGGAGATTTTATAACCTTTTGGGCTACTCACAAGGTATGGTTCAGAACTTGTAGATTTTGTAATTTCATATCAGCTAGAATGAACGGGAAACCAGGCAACCCATACATTAACCATGGTTGAAGATCCAGAGGTCTTCTCTTACTATAAGATATGGATCTCATTGTCTCCTCAAGAGATGAAATACTTTACGAGTAGTGTTTATCTTTAGAGGAGTTTGAGTCTTATTATGAGTGCGAGATGCCATTATGAGTGCGAGATGCCATTATGAGTGCGAGATGCCATTAGAATGATATATCATTAATACGAGATATTATTAGTACGAGAAGTTTTGGTTGGTCCATAATGGGAGTCATCTTGGTATATCTTACTCAGTGTAGATATTTGATTACTTGTCATATAGAAAGATTTTGACGAGGATCCTTTATATATATATATATATGTGGAAGTTGATCTTCACCGATCCTTGGCTGTTTCCACAACTGAGGCATATGAAAATAGAAAATAGGGTACCAGGACAGGAAACAGAGGTGAAATTGAAAACCTGAATATTATTTTAGTCTAGACTCCCTTTAGATTTGTTGAAATAATTCTTTTTTTTTCTATGTTATGTTCTTTAATACATTTATGCCTAACTAAAACTATGTTCGTTAATGTTTCCTCAAAGAGAGAAACTGGAGTGGCTTACATAACTTTAAGAGAAACGTGGCATCGAAAAACTCTCCACCAGAACAATAGTAAGGTGTGTTCCAGAATATTCAAAAAGGCCGTCATAGCACTTCGTCCATCAATGGACGATGGCCGTGATACGGAGTTTTGCAATGGCCATTTTAACAATCGGACTGAGAGATTTCATGATACCTCCATAGGCATGGCCCTGCCTATGGTGGGTCTAACATTCTATGGCAGGTCGTGTAGTTCCCAATGTGGAAATTTTACTATTAATACTATTTCATATTCTTCAGGAATGATACTGAATAATGGGAAGTGGGAAATGTTTCCTAAAGACTCATAGAGAAATTAGGAGTGAAAATTTATATGGAGGGGGATTCCTTTCATAAACAAATTATCTCATCTCACACCGCCTTCTTTATTCCAAGCCCCACCAAAAATATAGCATTACAAAATTCCATGAGTATTGGGATTTACGACTCCATCGTTTTTTTATATAGAGATAACAAAAAAAACGTTGAAAATGTAGCTATACTATGTATGAAACAGATATGTATTGGTGCACAGTTGTGTTGACTTAGTGCGCGACACAAAAAAGAAGCGACGATAGATAATGTGAATCTAATGTATCCAAGTATTTGGAATTCAATATTTCGATAGATAAATGATTTAAGTCCAATTTGTTCTCAATATTGTAAAGTCCCACCTTAGTATTTCCTAAATTTTTGGTTGACATAAGTGTGCCTAACCAACTCTCAATGCGACTTGAGCAATTTCGCACCCAAAGCGCCACTTCCACATTTCATCACATGGCCTTACACTGCATTGAGTGTAGTCCAAAAGTAATTGGACCAAATAGCAAATTTTTGGAAAGGCAAAACACTTATTGATAAGACTGACCGAAATCCTTGGATATATTTGAAGATACGATTTGTTTACTAAGCTGATTTCTTGAGAACAATAGTCAAAGTCGCGGTCGGAAATCTGTTACTTCTTCTTATTCCAATAATTGCGCACAAAGTTGATTTAAAGACTAATTGAAGAGGTATCTGAACCCCTAATTTTGAATTTTTTTTTTTTTGATTGAATCTGAGCGGTTTTAGAGACCTGAATTTAAGACCGACAATTCCAGGCGAAAGGAGGCGATAACAAATTGAAGAAACCTCTAAATTTCAACTTTCAGACTCTGTTGTATGAGCTGAAAAATTGAGATAGGCGATAATAAGAGTGAGCATCGCTTTTATATATGTCAAATATGAAAGCTGTAATAAAGAATGTAGTAACAATATATTACCATGGGTAATACCAAAAGGTAACCTGTCATGTTGCACTTTAGCGAAAGGACATGGGTCGTAAAACGCGGAGGGTGCTGCTGGGTTCTGTACCTCTTCTCACAAGTGTATGTAAACCAAATTCTTGTACGTACCACTTTCTCATCCCTCTTCAATATCAAGCATACACATTTTGCCGTTATATTGAAGACTAAGAATTTGAATTAAAGACTTGAATTAAGATTAGTGAGAGGAGTCTCAATTCATCTTTAATTCCGATCCAGGCTCATCGTTTTGCCATGAGACTGAACCAACCAGCTTTCGCAACCCCAAACGGTCGCAACCAGCCTTACCTGGCATCGCAGATGGAGCAATTCCCCATGGACTCCAAGAAACAACATGGAATGGTTTCATATGGTTCTGCTTCGAAGTCTGCCACTATCTCTGAATCCACTCTCACTGAGCCAACTCTCAGACAGTCCACAATTACTCCCACTAGCACCAAGTGCACTAATAGGGAGTCCATGGACAGAGGGTACTTCAGAGAGTCTACTAAAGATAACAACAGAGAGTATACATTTAGAGATCCTGTTAAAGTATCTCCTCGTCTTCCTGCTGCTACCACTCAAAATTTTAAAACTGGTGCAACTAGTCAAACCCAGCAGAGGAGACCTCAGCCTAATCCTTCTCGGTATGTTCCAAGGTATCATACTAAGGAGCAACAAGCTTTGACTATTTCAGAACCCAAATCAACCTTTTCTGAAAAACTCCTGGACTTATTACTGCCTGAAGGTGTTGCCTTATTCAAGAAGGAGATGCCGGTTGCACCTGGAATTGGGTGCGAAAACGCGCGCAATCTTAAACAACAGGAGAATTCGCACGCTGCTCACTTCCAAGCCACCAAGAAATGGAGCAAGGCTCTTTATAAAATCCGGCTATTAAAAAAGCACAATGATTGTTACCTTGAAAGAGTCTCGGTTTGCAACTTGGATGATTGTCCTGTGACAGCAGGAAGTGTGCGCCGTCTCTCGGCCAGTCGCGCTTACTGCAAGATCCGCTGCTTTGCATTAAAAGT
>NKZD01001683.1:0-29357 GCA_002370635.1 Metschnikowia cerradonensis
CGAACGGAACCTTTGAGTGGGTTGAATTACCAGAAGGGCGGAAACCGAGAGGTGCCAACTGAGTATTCGCACTAAAGGATAATGGTCTACCGAAAGCAAGACAGGTGGTCTTGGAGAACTTCTGGAAGGAAGATATTAACTAACAGGAAATGTGCTTCCCTATGTTAGGGTGAGTGTGCTTAGGAATGGTGTTAGCTATTGCAGTGAAGCAAAGGTTTAGCAATAAGACAGATATGTGTTATGACAGAATGCTGGAATGAAGGGTTAGAGGAAGCTTTTATTTGGATTGAAGCAGGCCCCCCGTGTGTGACACGAGGTCATTCACAAGCTTATCATGAGATATGGGTCCAAGATATGCATATCAGAAGAGTGAATGTCTTACAAGTTCCTTGAAGGGATCGCATTATACGCTGTCAAGATATTGATATTTGGATCATGTCATTCATGTGTGCAGGGGGTACTATCGAGTCTAAAATAACTTCGGAACTCAGAAGAAACTCTTGGGATTCGGATGTCGAGGGATAACACTGAACCTAGAGGATTACATTAACTCGCAAGAAAGTATGGAGGATCAGAATACAGAATAGGTGTGGGAAAAGCTTATGCTCGCAAGAAATACAGAGAGATCTGATATTGATTACCAGGATGTGAATTCGTCAAGGTATTTGAAGGAAGTCGAGGAGAAACATAAGAGAGAAGCCCACATGCCTTTAGCTTAGGGTCATGCCTTCAGCTTAGGGTCATGCCTTCAGCTTAGGGTCATACCTTAATTAGCCTTCTATTTTTAGATTACTTAACTCTATTTGTACCTTAATTACAGGTACATCAGGTGGTCCTTTTAATAACCAAGGAGTAAAGTCCAGTGTAGTATATTGACCGCTATTTGTATTGACCGCTATTTTTATTGACTACTATTCATAAAGTTCATAGTCTCATGAAAATAGGTAAATGTACTTGAGAAGTTACAGTGTTTTTCAAAAGTATTCAAACCAATGCGGCAAACTGTTTCGTATCCCTTTACACAATCTTTCAAACCAAATGGACAGGTTGTTGCATACAGGATCACAAGGAAACCAGTTCAGTTTCGTCCGTTTTTTACCCTTGATTAATACTGCAAGACTCCCAATTGTAGTACATAAGAGGCAATCCTCCGGATTTAAGATTTCAGAATATTGAATTCGAATAAAAGTTGGTGTGAAATATTACGCCATTTGGTTTGAACCATTCTGTCTTCTTGGTTTGAATAGTTTTGCTGCGCTGGTTTGAATAGCTTTGAAAAACACTGTACATGTGAACTGTTTCTGGTGGGGCTGTACGGATTTATCTTAGGGGTCGAGATCTGACACATTATTGTGAAGAAGAACTCCACTACCTAATCGTAGATACTTATAGTCTAATACAGTTATCATTAATTAACTAAGATTACCCATAACGCTGATCGGGCGAGTTCCTAGGAATAGTAGCCGTTCAGAATACGCAGTCATCGTTAGGTCATCGTTCCTGGAAGTTCCTATTAACTTAGAAGCCCGTTAGAAGCTTCTAATCCTTGCGAATACAGGTTAGAGCCTCAGGTCGCATAATAATTCTAACATTTGGTAATCAATCTCGAAGAATAAAAATAGTGTCAATAAGATGACCAGTACTATGAGAACTACAACTGATGATGTAGATAACGTGACTTCACCCTTCTGTAAGAACTTAACAGTCACCGACTCTGTTAGTCTTATATGTCGAACGTAATCTTTACGTCCTATAGTTTATCATGGTATGTATTGAACCTAGAATAGACGAGGAACTCCCTGATTTATCCAAGGGAGGAAAACCTCGCTGTTATATACACTGGCTGTATGCAATCCTGCATATACATGAAACACAAGCACCTTGTATGCAAGTGTTACCCGACCGGGATACCTTGCATTTCAGTACAGTGTTTTTCAAAATTGTTCAAACCAGCGCGACAAAATGTTTCGAACCAAGAGGACAGAATGGTTCAAACCAAATGGCGTAATATTTCACACCAACTTTTATTAGAATTCAATACTCTGGAATCTCAAATCCGGAGGATTGCCTCTTATGTACTACAATTGGGAGTCTTGCAGTATTAATCAAGGGTAAAAAACGGACGAAACTGAACTGGTTTCCTTGTTATCCTGTATGCAACAACCTGTCCATTTGGTTTGAAAGATTGTGTAAAGGGGTACGAAACTTTTTGTTGCGCTGGTTCGAAACATTTTGGTGCGCTGGTTCGAATAGATTTGAAAAATACTGTACTGACACATCTTTTATGGTGTGCGGTGACTACTAACATGAGCATACTGTTGAGAATTGTGATATACACTCCCATGTTCTGGAACGATTATCATGTTAGACTTCAATAAGTCTCTTAAGTGAGGAACTTCAGTGGTCATCTCTGTTGTTTATATTCTTATCTGTATCTAACTATACTTGGAGATCCTTGTATCTTATACCTCTGATTCGATGATTTCCCATAAGAATATTCACATCCATTCTTATATGCACCATCTCTCTCTGTCGTCAAACTCTCACCGACATTGTCTTTTCCCAAGACAATAGCCAGAGCTAGACAAACCCTAGACGAGAGCTAGACGAGAGCCCAACATTGTTTCATCTGTATACAGTCACTTGAACATGCAGTACCCTTACGTGTACTGATTCCTCAAGTTCAACAGTACTGACCCATCTTTTATGGTGTGCGGTGAGTATTAACATGAGCATACTGTGACCAGATACCATAACCTTCATATACACCATAATATTTGTATGCAGTATGTCTATAATTTGAATTAAGAAAAAAAGAGAAGGAGGGGGGGTTCCAAATATGCAGGCTCTGTAATATCTCTTGATTTTTTTTCCAAAATTCCTTGTACTCGATTTTTGGCCCTTCCCAATGTCCCTCTCACAATTTTCTCCACAAGCGCAGTGTACTGGGAAAATGCGAATCACAACACAATTCTTCCACACTAGCACCAACAAAACCCTACCACACTGACACCAACAAAATTCTTACACACAGAACCCTACAAAGCACCACTACTACTGCTACTACTAGTGCTAAAACCACCATACATAGCACTCAAAGAATTGAGTTATTTGCAGCTAATCTTAAAAATGGTCATTGTAAGTCCGTCCCAATACTAGTACTACTTTATTCTAGTACTAATTACTCTAGTACTACTTTACTCTAGTACTACTTTACTCTAGTACTACTTTACTCTAGTACTACTTTACTCTAGTACTACTTTACTCTAGTACTATTTTACTCTAGTACTAATTACTCTAGTACTATTTTACTCTAGTACTAATTACTCTAGTACTAATTACTCTAGTACTATTTTACTCTAGTACTAATTACTCTAGTACTAATTACTCTAGTACTAATTACTCTAGTACTAATTACTCTAGTACTATTTTTGTTAGATCCACCATAGGCAGGGCCCTGCCTATGAAGGTATTATGAAGCCTCTCAGTCCGATTGTTACAATGGTGATACGGCGTTTGGCCATCTATGCACGAAGTGCTCCGATGGCTCCTTTCGAATATTCCAGAAGCAATACTTCCATTGTTCTGGTAGAGAATTTTCCGGTAACACGTTTCTCTCAAAAGTATATAAGCCACCTCGGTTCCTCTCTTTGAGGATCCATCAACGAATATAAGAAGTTAGGCATAGATGTATTAAAGAACATAACAAAGATATATACAAGAGTTCCATTTTATATAAATTTCTGGAACTCTCTTAAAAAATAGTCCACTCAAGAATTATATGCGATGTAAAGCTTCCTATTGTACAGTGTTTCTCAAAACTATTCAAACCAGCGTGACGAAACTATTCAAGCCAATAATTCAAAAAATTTCGTACACCCCTAACAAGTTGTTGTATACAGGATATCAAGGAAACCAGTTAGGCTCCGTCCATTTTTCACCCTTGATTGGTATTGCAAGACTCTTAAATGTAGTACCATATGAGGTAATCGTCCAGATTTCAGATTTCAGATTTCAGAATTCAGAATATTGAATTCTAATGAAAGTTGGTGTGAAACATTACGCCATTTGGTTTGAAAGACTGTGCGAAGGGGTACGAAACTTTTTGCTAGTGTGATCGTTTTGCCGCGCTGCTTTGAATAGTTTTGAAAAACACTGTATCTGTTGTAGTTATTCCTATGGTAGCCTGGTGTTGTGGTGTCGCAGTCAAGAGTGAGGGCTTGGACTTTTTTGCTACAATAAGCGAGCACGCTATTTCGGACAATGTGAGCACGCTATTTCGGACAATGTGAGCACGCTATTTCGGACAATAAGTGAGTACGCTATTTCGGACAATAAGCGAGCACGCTATTTCAGCCATCTCTCGCACAGACTGACCTAGCAATTGCAGAAAACCCTAACCAGTTAGAATCCATTAATTAGACAAATTAATTAAATTAAAATTAATAAAATTAATCAATAATGAATCAATAATTAGACAATAAAATGAACCTTTGAATGGGTGTATACAGTGTTTTTCAAAACGATTCAAACCACACTAGCAAAATTAAACAAATCAATAATTCAAAAAGCTTCTTACCCCTTCGCACAGTCTTTCAAACCATCATTAAGTTCTAAGCCAAAAATTTTCCTTTAAGAAAACTTTTACTAAATTCTTTGTATCAAAATAGTTCACACCAACTTTTATTAGAATTCAATATTATGAAATCTTAAATCTGGACGATCGCCTCTTATGTCATTTGGGACAGAAGTCTTGCAGTACCAATCAAGGGTGAAAAACGGACAGAACAGAACCGAACAGAACCGAACAGGTTTCCTTTTTATCCTGTATACAACAACTTGTTAGGGGTTATTAATGTAATCATTCATATTGTATTGGTTTGTTTAATTTTGCTAGTGATTTTGCCACGCTGCTTTGAATAGTTTTGAAAACACTGTATAGGATTATAGACAGTACCACCCAAGCACCAATATAAGCACCAATACAGTGTTTTTCAAAATTATTCAAACCAGCATGACAAAACTATTCAAACCAAGAAGACAGAATGGTTCACACCAACTTTCATTAGAATTCAATATTCTGAATCTTGAATCGGAAATCTGAAACCTTAAATCTGGACGATTGCCTCATTTGGTACTACATTCAAGAGTCTTGCATACCGATCAAGGGTGAAAAACGGACGGAACCGAACTGGTTTCCTTGTTATTCTGTATACAACAACTTGTCCATTTGGTTTGAAAGACTGTGCGACGGAGTACGAAACATTTTGTCACACTGGTTTGAACCATTTTGTCTTGTTGGTTTGAATCGTTTTGGCGCGCTGGTTTGAATAGTTTTGAAAAACACTGTATAAGCCAATTAAACACTACCACCAAACACCAATACAAGTACCAATTTTAAACACCATGTATTAAAATACCATTGTTAAGTGTACCCTATTTTAGTACTCTTATTTTAGTACTCTTTAATGTACACTATTTCAGTATTGTTGTACTCCGGTTTATATCAGGTACTCTGGTACCGTGTTTTTCAAAACTATTCAAATCAGCGCGCCAAAATGATTCGAACCAAGACACAGTGGTTCAAACCAGTGCGGCAAAATTAAACAAACCAATACAATATGAATTACATAACCCCTAACAAGTTGTTGTATACAGGATAAAAAGGAAACCTGTTCTGTTCTGTTCGGTTCTGTTCTGTCCGTTTTTCACCCTTGATTAATACTGCAAGACTTCTGTCCCAAATGACATAAGAGGCGATCGTCCAGATTTAAGATTTCAGAATATTGAATTCTAATAAAAGTTGGTGTGAACCATTTTGTCGCACTGGTTTGAATCATTTTGTGGCGCTGGTTTGAATAGTTTTGAAAAACACTGTACTATGTTCATTCGCCGATGATTCCTTCGAGGGAGAAAGCTGAGGTACTTATATAGAGAAGGTGCGCGCTGGTGACTGGTGGCTGAGTGGTGGCTGACTGGTAGCGCGCTAGTTTGAAGGCCTTGTACAAAGTATCCGGCAGAGAGGCTTTATAATATCCTAAATAGTTAGGGCACTACCTATGGCGTGTTAGATTCTTGTAAGTACGTTTATTACCTAATCGAAACTATATTCGTTGATGATTCCCCAGTAGGAGGAATCGGTCACCATTAAATATTCTATCGGAAGGTAGCCGAAGGGGTGTAGTAACGGTGAGTCTGAAAAGGGAGTAGTAACGGTGGACCAAGAGGGGATGTAGTGGTGAACCAAGAGGGGGTGTAGTAACGGTGAACCAAGAGGGGGTGTAGTAACGGTGAACCAAGAGGAGGTGTAGTAACTGTGAACCCAAAGAACGTAGTAGCATCGGATCCAGATTAACTGGGTACGTGAGCTCAATCCCTATATGGGTTATATTCCACCCATCTTGGATCTAACATGATGGATCTGACAAGTATACACTTTTTAGTATACTGTTACATTCTTCTAAGCACGTAAATTACCTAATAAAAACTATATTCCTTGATGATTCCTCAGGAAGATGACTTTATCAATTAGGCATAAATATACTAAAGAACATAACACAAGGAACCAGTAGATATAGTGAAGGTAGTCAGTAATAGTGACCAGTAATAATAACCATTAATGGTAACCAGTAATAGTGACCAGTAATAGTAACCAATAATAGTAACAAACAATAGTAACAAATAATAGTAACCAGTAAGTAACTATCTGGTATTGCATGGTATAGAACCATCTGTGGTATATGGAGGACTATAGTAGTATACAGTATTGATATATGTAGTGTTTATAGTTAGCCTCGAACAGTCTATTTATAGTGTATTTAAATTAACTTTGATACGTGACACTATTGATCACCTGGTAACACAGACTGTCACTTGATATCACTATTCACTTGATAGACTATTTACTTTATAGACTGTTCACTTGATTCACTTTATAGACCGTTCACTTTATAGACTGTTCACTTTATAGACTGTTCACCCGACAAAAACTGTCCACTTGATGCTAGTCCACCTCATTCTACTACTTAATTTCCGTAATTTATCTGTATTTGTATGCTTGTATCTATAAATATGCTATCCCATTAAACCCTTTGCAAGTACTCGTCGTTGGCGTAGTGGTAGTCGGTTACTTGCACCTTGAACTCGTCCGTCTCCTTGTTGTATTCAAGGATCTTGAACAGAGTCAAGTCATCCACCACAATGTCGGCGCCGGCATCTCTAACCTTCTCTGGCGAGTAGGTCGAGCAGATACCCACAATCATGGCTCCGGCTCCCTTACCGGCGGTGATACCTGCAGGGGCGTCCTCGAAGACGGCAATCTTCTTGGAGTCATGCTCGTAGCCCAAAGCGTTTCTGGCGTTCTGGTAGCCCATGGGGTGAGGCTTACCCTTGGTGACCTTCTCGGCGGTGATGAAGGTGTCGGGTTTACGGATGTCCATCAACTTCAACCACTTGGTGGCCAAAGGAAGAGTACCCGACGTAACAATGGCCCATCTTTGCTGACCGTTCTCGGTTTGGTTCTTGGAAAATTCGTCAAAAGACTTGACAAGCTCCACGGCTCCTGGAATAGGCTTGGCGTGGTGGCCAAAAGTGTCAGGAATAGCTGCCTCCCAAGCAGTCACTTGCTCAGGAATAGCATCCTCAGGAGACCACTTGGCAATGACATCGAAGGTTCTGCAACCATGCGAAGTCTTGATTATTTCCTCGGGGTTCACGTGTTCTCTGGTCTTACCAAAGTCTCTCCAGAACTCAGAGATAGCACCAGTGGAGTTGACCAAGGTACCATCACAGTCGAAGAGAGCAGCGTGGATATTGAAGACGGCAGGTTGTTTTTGTAAAGTCATGATTGAGTGAAGTGAAATTTGAATGATAGAATAAACTCTCAAAATCTGGGAATTGCCCACCCTTTTATAATTCGCCAGGACCTTAGGCTACATCACCAGATGTCCAGATGTAGAGGCTGGTCCTGCACGCTGCGCCGCAGATTTTCCGCATAAGATATCATTCTGATAGATTGCATATCGTTTCTTTTTTATTTTATTTTCTTTTTGCTTTCTTTTCTCACGTCGTAAATGAGGCTCGATAACGTGGCTTGGTGCCTCCTGTTTCACCACCGTATTGCAGTCATGTGACCCTCTATACAGGCAATCATTAAAGAATGAAAACCCTTCCTCCTTCCAGTAGTTCAGGCATCGAGAGCCTTGAAAAGACTAATGTGTTTCGAGACATTAAAGTGGCGGGTGTTTTTCCGAGGGCCAGGTGGTTAACGTGGGCCAGACGGATCACGTCACAATGACGTAGCGGGGGGAGGTGTGTGCAGTGCGGATGCGCCAAACGAGCTAAAAGCATACGGTGGGAGACCAGTCTGCAGTACGTCCTTTCTTTTGTCGCGCTCGTCATTGGGCCCGTGGCCACTGGAGTTTCACTATGATGTCATTGTTGTCATTGTGTGCAGACCCGCGGTATATGCACTAACGCACCCTGCGGTACGGGTGCAGGCGGCAAGTCTGGCTGCGCAGCCTGCGGCTGTTCCGGAATGAGCGACGGTCTAGCTCAGCCGGCCTGCAGCATAAACAATGGGTCCTATTTCCAAGACCAACAAGGCTGTAACCAGGCTACCACACGAACATCCTGAACATGAAACATGTAACATGAATCATGAAACATTCCTGAAACATTCCTGAAACATTCCTGAAACATTCCTGAAACATGAAACATGAAACATGAAACGTTTATGAAACAATTATGGAACATTTCCCCAACACCTCAACATTGCTGAAGGTCTGACCTTGAAGGTGACCTCGAACATGAACTCGAACGTGACCTCTAAGCAAAAACACTTAATCTGATTTGCTACTTCTGATCAGGAGAGGAGTCGGAAATAAGGCCGGAGATAGGGTCGAGAATAGACCTGTTCGGGCTGCTGATGCGCTCTCCTTGTGCAGAACCTGGCGAAGATCATGGCCCAAATTCCATGGCAAATTCCATGGCAAATTCTAGGGCAAATTTTAGTGCAAATTCCAGGGCTAGATTAGGCGAGGCCGGAATTGTGGGAGTAGTTTCTTTTGTTTCGCGCCATTGTGCAGGCCGCCCCGTGGTCGCCATGCACCCTTCCATCATCACTAATAAGCTTTAGTCGCAGCCCCAGTGCAGGCAAGGAGTAGAGAGGAAGGGGGAAGAAGGGGGGAGGTGTAGACAGGAATAGAAGGGGGGAAGTAGGTAGGTAGGTAGGTAGGGAGGTAGGTGTAGAGTAAAGGGGGTATAGTGACGGGGAGAGGATGTGCTGGTGTTGAAGGCAGGCATGGGTGTAAGGAAAGGACAAGGCTAATGGTAAAATTGAATGAAGAGCCAATTACACACCCATTTCTTGTAACATTGCATTTTTTGGGTGCAAATAATGTATGGTCACTATCCTGGTTAGAGATTAGCCTTTCGCACTGCCAATCAAATGTGGTGTAGATTGTAGTATTGGCAGTAGGTGATGACGGCAGGTCGAAGTATTGGCAGAAGGAGGTGACAGCAAGTAGAAGTATTAGCAGAAGGAGATGACGGCAGGTCGAAGTATTCGCAGAAGGATGTGACAGCAAGTAGTAGTGATTGACATTGAAGGCAGTCATGGCAGTCATGGAAGTTATTGGTAGTTGGTAGAGTTGATCGTTGCTGGATCATTCTTGTTTCTGGTTGCTGAAGGACGGATCGCTGGTTGGTGTAAGATCTCTGGCAAGTCAAGTCAAGTTCAAGAGAATCTTTAATTGTAGATCTTCACCGGAAAGTCGAGTATAGTCAGGTTTAGTCTAAGCTGTAGATCACAAGAGTAGTCAAGAGTAATCAGAGTAATCAAGAGTAGTCAAGAGTAGATCAGAGTAATCAAGGAGTTATTCCAAGTTGTAGACCTCAATTCGTAGCTCAGACCAAATATTCAACAATGTTCCGGAAATATCTCACTTCTTTGAACCTTTATACCGTTTTAATTCTTTGAAGTCCTGAATTCATTCCAAACATCTTATCGTGAAGTCTTCATTTCTTTGAGAAATCAACTGCAAAATGGCAATCTGGGCTCTAGCATCCTGACAACCCACTCTGTCGGGTCTTAGCTTAAGTAAGATACATGTGTCGATATCTTGCGTGAGGTTTGTCCAAGTGACCGTAAAACAACTTTTCGGCATAAGTCAAAGGTATGTTCAATCTCTGCCTGACGATATTGACGTTCTCCAACTCATATTAACTCGAAGTTTGCAATTTTTTGAGTGTTCTCTAGAGTCCTCTAGAGCCCCCTATTGTTCTCACAGGATCCCTAAGTCGTCAAATGAACCAGCTCATGGCCATCCAATCAGAGTCCTCGAGACTTGTCCAAGACAGTTCGAAAGCAATTCCAAGTCCAAGATCAAGTCATTGAATAATTGAGTTTCACTCATTACCTTCAATCTGGTTTCAATGCTATTCAAATCTTCTGCTGATAATGGTCTTCTTTTGAGTCTTCAAGTATTCTTTCAATGCTCTCCAATCTTATTCAATTCTCTGTGGGCTTTCAAATCTTCTTTCAGCCCTTTGCAATGCTTTTTAGAGCACATTTGTTCTTCCTTCCAGCCTTTTTGACTGTCTCCAGAACTTCAAAACTTCAGATCTTCAAACATTCAAGTTTCCAAGCCTTCAATAGATAGCCCACATAAAGTATGCCACCCTCCAGTCTAACCTATAACTAGTAACTAAGCTATTCACGACGTCAAAGTCAACTGTGATCACTTTCAAGTGAAGTGACCACTTATCTCTGCACCAGGTCTAAGCAAATGCTGAGTAGTCTGTCACACCAATCTAATTAAACCACCACTTCAATTAAACTTTTGACTTTGGACTTGCTTAAGCACCACGTCAAACCGTCCATTACAGCACTAGTTCATCTTAACTATTAACTCACACGAGTCCCACATAATCACTAATTTGTTATAATACCGTCTCAATCAACACAGATCTAAGCATGACGGGTCAAAGTTCTAACACCAGTCAAAATTAGCCAATATGGATTCCAGATTAGCCAACCGTATAAGTATATTTTCAGTTGAGTTGTACCCCAAATTAGCACCAAGTTAGCACCATCAACACCATTAGCACCAAGTTAGCATCATCAACACCATTAACACCAGTGAATGACACTGATAATACACACCAATAAATTAACACTGATTAATTAACACCAGGATTAATAACTTAGTTAGCCATGTTAAGATCATGTCAACACCTTATCAACACCATGTCAAGTCCATGTTGACCAGGTCGTGGGCTAATGCAGTATCATTGTCAACACTGAGGAATTGAGGTAGAGGCAGTGTACCGAACCAGCGCACGCTATGGAACCAGAAACACGTGGACCACATTGACGCCAGCCCAAAGGGGCAAATTGCACGCCATTCTGAACCCCTAAAATATGGCTGTAATGCTAGGGGCCCTGTGGCCTTTTATAGCGTTGCCGCATGTACGCTGCAAGACGCACGTCAGACGCCATGTTTCAGGTTTTACAGCCAGCCACAAAAACGCCCGGGTGCATATATATAGGGGACCGTTCGCATTAAATTCACCCTATTCCAGGGTGGGCATGGCTGCAATTCGTGACCAAGATCGGCGGGGTGTATGCAGGCTCCCCACTCACCATATAATAAGGAGCCCCGAACCACTTCCCTCTCCGACCAACTCCAACCTCTACACCTCTATTCATAATCTTTGCTCCATCAAGTTATATTTCATCTTTTGAAATTGTCCCATCATCAACTGGTATTGATCCAACAATTGATACTACTGACTTCTTAATTCCAATTCTTCATTCTGATTTCTCTGCTCATTTGACAATCAGATGTCGTGTGAAGACGAACATTACCATGGACACGGTGGAAATGGACACCACGGAGAAAACGGGCATGGCCACAACCACGGCCACGACCATAGCCACGTACCCCCTGAAGAGACATCTTCGGCCCAGCTGCTTAACTCCAAAATCAACCTTCCCCATGTGACTGCCTTGAATACCAGTAACAAGCAGGAAGACGTCCAGAAACTCTTCAAGAGCTCAAACGACCGGTACTCACTTAGACCCGTGGTTCGGTCCGATGCAGACGAACAAATGATCATCCACATTCCATTCTTGAATGGAAGTGTCAAGCTCCACAGCCTTGTGTTACGCACGAATGGCGATTTGTACTGCCCCCGGGTCATCAAACTCTGGAAAAACAAGCAGATAGACTTTAACAATGTCACTGACAAGCCTACATACCAGGTGGAGCATCCTCAGGTGGGCGTGAACTACAATACCGAGGATGATGCAGAGGTGCCGGAGTTTCTCGAGGGCGATGACTTCGTCGAGCATCATTTACCCCGGCATGTGTTTACGGGGGTCCATACGCTAGCAGTATTTATTGAAAACACCCACGGAGACGAGGAGGAGAGCCATCTACACTCCATTGAGTTGAGGGGAGAGTTTACCCATCTCAACCGAGACCCAGTGGTGACCATCTACGAGCTGGCCGCCAATCCCGCAGACCACCAAAAGGTCGAGGATGTGATGGTGAATTATGGAATGAACTGATCAACATTACCCTGACCAAGCCAGAATTGTCATTGTGTTGTGGTCCGGATTGACCAGGTGTGGTGTTGTGGTCTGATCGCGGAAGGTACGGATGTCGCGTGACACTCGGGCTTCAATCCTCCACAGTCGCATGGATATAAAGGCTCGAAATCCGCACTAATTTCCTTTCCCCTTCATTACAACAATTTCAACACAATGCCTAAATTAGTTTTGGTTAGACACGGACAATCCGAATGGAACGAGAAGAACCTCTTTACCGGTTGGGTCGACGTGCGGTTATCCGAGGTTGGCCAAAAGGAAGCCAAGAGAGCCGGTGAGTTGCTCAAGGAGGCTAAGATCAACGTCGACATCTTGCACACGTCCACTTTGTCCAGAGCCATCCAAACCGCCAACTTGGCCTTGGATTCTGCCGACCAATTGTACGTGCCCGTCAAGAGATCGTGGAGATTGAACGAGAGACACTACGGTGCCTTGCAAGGAAAGGACAAAGCCCAGACCTTGGAGACCTACGGTCAGGAAAAGTTCCAGACCTGGAGAAGATCCTTCGATGTGCCTCCTCCAGTGATTGAGGCTGACTCTGAGTACTCTCAACAGGGTGACATTCGTTACTCCAAGATCGACCCAGCTGTGATCCCAAAGACTGAGTCCTTGAAGTTGGTCATCGACAGATTGTTACCTTACTACCAGGACGAGATTGCCGGTGACTTGTTGCAAGGTAAGACCGTGCTCGTCGCTGCCCACGGAAACTCGTTGAGAGGTTTGGTCAAGCACTTGGACAACATCTCCGACGACGAGATTGCTGGCTTGAACATCCCAACCGGTATTCCTTTGGTTTATGAGTTGGACGCTGAGTTGAAGCCAACCAAGCCTGCCTACTACTTGGACCCTGAGGCTGCTGCTGCCGGTGCTGCTGCCGTTGCTGCTCAAGGCTCCAAGAAGTAAGAAAATAGTAATACACAAGCAGTAAATTATAAGAACAATAGTAGGGATTAGACGGGTCAATTGACTATAGAAGGTAGTTGCAGCAGAATTGGGTCAACTATATTACACTTGATCAAAGCGTCTTGCTATGTTGGTGTACGGGTTTAATCAAATTGGTGTACGGATGTTTATATTATTATTCTGCATATATGGTGTGCGGGTGTAATATACACATCTTTTCTCACTCCATTTCCCTTCTACACAACCATGTTTGGATCCAACAACACACAGGGCTCGTCCGGATTCGGCAATTCAAACCTGAAGCCCTTCAACTTCGGCCTGAACCTGCAGGCTGGCTCCGCCTTCGGCGCCTCCGCCAACTCCCTGGCCAATACAACCGCCTCGACAACCAACAACCCATCCACCCCTCTCTTTGGAGCTAGTGCTGGCGGATCAGGAGCTTTTGGTTCGGGAAGCAATCAGAATACAAATGCTTTTGGAAGTAGCACAGGAACAGGCGCCACACCGGCGTTTGCGTTTCCTAAGGCCAACGAAACGGCAGCCAATTCTGGAACAACCAATTCTGGAACGGGAACTTCCGGATTTGGAACAGCAATGTCTGGATTTGGAAGCGGTGCTGCAAATAACACTGCAAACAACACTACAAACAACACTACAAACAACACTGAAAATAACACTGAAAATAACACTGCAAATAACACTGCAAATAACACCGCAAGTGGATCCGCATTTGGTACTAATGGAACTGGATTTGGTAAAGCTGGATCCGCGTTTGGAAGTGGCGCTGCTAGTGGAAATGCAACAGGCTCCGCATTTGGCACAACTACTCCCACATTTGGTGCTAAACCTGCATCGGGTGGAACTCCTGAACCCACATCTACAAGTGGATCTGCTTCAGGAACTAGTTTGTTCGGAAAACCAACAGAGTCTAAAGAGCCTGCATCGGGAGGTTTATTTGGAAAACCAGCAGAAACTAAAGAACCCGCATCGGGAAGTTTGTTTGGAAAACCAGCAGAAACTAAAGAGCCTGCATCCGGAGGTTTATTTGGAAAACCAACCGAAAACAAAGAGTCTCTGGGAAGCTTATTCGGAAAACCAGCTGAAACTAAACTGGCATCGGGATTATTTGGAAATTCAGACAAATCCACGAATACTGGTTCCTTATTTGGGCAAAAATCCGACTCCGAAAAGCCCTCTGGTTCCTTATTTGGGCAAAAGTCTGACTCCGAAAAGCCTGCTGGTTCCTTATTTGGGCAAAAGTCCGACTCCGACAAAAAACCGGCCTTTTCCTTCCCTGCGAAATCGGATACAGAGAAGCCAGCTTTTTCTTTTGGAAAGCCAGAAGAAAAAGCAACTGAAAAGCTTTCAGGGTCCGACAAAAAAACCCCGGCCTTTTCGTTCGGAGGTCTGGAGAAGAGTGACAAACCATCTCTTTTTGGGTCTCTGGAAAAACCCGAGAGCAAAGTTCCTGCATTTTCGTTGAGCAAAGATAAAGACGAAAAGAAGGAGGAGAAACCCGCTTTTTCGTTTGGAAAAACGGAAGCTTCCGGCTCCTCTAGTTTATTCGGAAAAACCGAAAATAAGGAGGCCGAAAAACCTCAGTTCGGAGCCGCCGGGAAAGACGAAAAGAACGAAAAAGACGCCAAAAATGAAACTAGAAGTGTCCCCAAAAGTGATGTCAATGCACCTAACTTGAAGCCTACGCAAGTCCAGCCAATGGCTGTTTCCTTGGACAACAAAACCATGGATGATTTGGTGATCAAGTGGTCCAAGCAGTTGACCCGTACAAGCGACATCTTCGACAAGTACACGGCCAAAGTGCAGGTGTGGGATGACAAGCTCGCTAAAAGTGCTGACGAAATCAGCGTCTTGCACCGGGACTCCATGGAGGTGGAAGCCTTGCAGCAGAGAATCGACCAGCAGTTGACCTTTGTGGAAGGGCAGCAGGATGAGCTCGATAAGATCTTGGACAATTACGAGCAGCAGGCGGAGATTTTGCTTAATAGCATTGAAATGAGCAGTGCAGACACTTCAGCATCCACGAACGGAACCAATTCCACGCCAGACACGTCCAACGTCACGGACAAGTTGCGTGAAAAAGCATACAACAACGCCAAGTTATTGGACGACCGGCTCGACACTTTGAGCGACAACTTGACGTCATTGGTGGGCGAAATCAATGCTGTTTCAGATTCATTTAACAAGGCGTTGTTGAATCCAGTTTCTGGAACCGGGTCGGGCGAGAGTAATGCTGTGGAGGAGATGGTCAAGTTGTTGAATCTCCACTTGAACAACTTGAAGTACATTGAGAGCACTAAGAATGTGTTGGAGCAGAAGGTGGCAGTGTTGAAGACGCAGAAGCATCGGTGAAGATTATGAAAGTTGGCGAATGATTGTGGGATAAAGCTGATGATTTGTGGGATAAATCCGAATGATTTGTGGGATAATATTACCGATTTGTTGGTTTCAGTACATACAGAAGCTATCCATTGCAATACTGGTGCTCAGACTTTGAACATGTTACAGACTGGGTGCAAAATACAGTCGTGTCCAAGGATTTCAGCAAGGGTGCTTGGCCAATATCTAATGACAGTTGGTATTGATTCTATTTTTAAGGAGAATCAGAAGAAGAACAAGAGGGGACTGGACCAGATCAGAAGTTTCAAGGGAACTTTCCCAGTATAAAAGTCACAAGGAGCCAGTGAGGAGCTACAGAATAAAGAAGTGGGATCACCGTCTTGATATGATGTTCTGTTTTGGTAGAAATTCCACTCCACTTCTACTTCCACTTTACTTCTACTTCTTCTACTGGTCCTTAGATTGATCCTTGGCCCTTTTATTGGTCCTTGGCCCTTACTTTGGCAGCAGTAGCTCGATGGTATGCAAAGTCTATAAATTTCACGTAAGCTATTTGCTCTTCTCATAAGAAAACTATTTTGGTGTAGAGAGAGAGAGAGAGAGAGAGACGGAGACGGAGAATGAGCTCCTGATAGTTCAGATATCATGCCCATAGTAATCACCAATCTCAAAGGTTCCGTTCGTATCATGATCACCCATCGCTCTGTCAACTTCGTTCCAAAGTTCTCTTCAGACGCATGGCAATCTTTATAACACCTCAGAAAATCTCCGACTTCATTCGGTTGAGCTTCTAGAGTCAGAACCCAATCAATCTCTAACAGATCGATCAGCAATGAGTCAAACACCGAGCCAGTTCCATTTCTCTAATCTCGAAGTCTCTCACACACGAATCATCGTCATCGAGATATACTCCCCCTGAAATGGCGAGTTGTTTGAGAGAATCCTCCATTAACACCTCACAATGCTTCCCCCAAACCGTTGCTCCGTCTGGGTAAACAGTCCAAATCTGACGTCGCCTTGTTGATCTAAGGGATCTCGAGTTTATTTCAGGTTTCAGTGCTGCCAAACACTTTGGCAAACTGCACATGCTGTCTCTCTCGGAGTACAGGTATCCGGCCCACGAACATGGTCTAGTTTTCCATTCGAGTTCGACGCAGACATTACGTCGTCTGATTCAAGATGAGAGACATCGTGACTCCCTCTTCCTTCACTTCGAGTAGCCCGCTGCTGGATCTCCGTAGGATTGGGGTCGGACTGTCCAACCGATCCTCCAATGAGACCAGTGGCTAACTCACGTTGGTATGAAGATTGAGGAGTACAAGGATGTACCAACTTGCTCCCTTCATCGCAATCTTCCTCACAATTTCTAGGCACCAACGCTTCTCGTAGAGATTCCTCGAGTTGAATCTCTGGTGAATTTCGCTGATTTGATAACGGAGGTTCCTTCTCCTACCTATCCTCATTTGTTAACGAAGTTTCCGTCTCCGTCTGCGACGTTGGGCGAACCATTGCAGAACCGTCTATCCCCAGGGCCGCCACACCCAGACACATACTACCTCGTTGCAGTACATCTGATAGACCACCTGTTACAATTTCGTCATCCGACTTGGCTGTCTGACTTGTGGACGGTTGGTCCTGGACATCGGGCACTCACATCCATACTCAATAAATCTTTGTGCAGTCAATCCAATACACTTGGGTCAACATCAACATTTCTCAACAAATCTTCGTGCAGTTAGCTGGAGCCAACTTCAGCACCTTCCTGAACTTTTGGTTCACGAACCAAGAATAATCCATATTCCGGTTAACACACGATAGCACAACATTGGCCATCCTAGATATTACATCTCTTCCTTGCATGTAAATGCCTTTTATCTTTTCCGTTACAGCATTCTGAAATAGCTGCATCGTCTCATCAATATCATTCTAATCAAAGATCTTCATTTGATTGCGCAGAGTACAACTTGCCGGCATGGCTCGCTCTGCACCCCGTCCCCTAGGTCTAGGCACAACACTGTCCTGGAACTAAACTTGAAAGCCAAATATCTGCACTCTGTCCCCTAGGTCCAAGCACAGCCCTGCCCCCCTTAGGTCTAGGTATAGCACTATCCTAGAACTAAACTTGGAGAAACATCTAGGAGTTGGTAACGTGAAATCAACGACTCAAACGTGGATCTTCCCACTGATAATGGTATCTGTTCATGTTCTTGCCATAACAATGCCATTGCATTCTGTCCGCTGAAACTCAAAGCATGAGGGATACGAAACGACTTCTCGATTTCTGTTCATCACAAAGCTGCTCAAGTTGCTAACTTCTGAATACACCCCCAATCTCCGATTTCAATTCTGTGTGTAGAACCACTTCCGAAGCTTAATTTGACTGTCAAGAAGCAACTTTCGTTATCCAAAAACTTGCGTCACCTTTCAGTCTTCAGTATTATCGGCATAACTTCCACATGTATCAGTTGCAATAGATGAGTAGGCCAAGTCCCACTGTCTTCATTGTAGCACACACCAAACGGTCTTGCGCTTTCACATGAGGGATATCTTCACTCAAGTCATCTTGCTTCTCAAACACTCTTCAGCTTGATTTGTACCAGAGCAGTCTTATTGGTTTCTTGTCGGTCCCGAAGTTATCTCTCTTCTCTTTACAAAACTGGCAACACTCGGATCTCTTTCTGCCCTTGCATAGAAGTATAATCTCCAACAATAAGACTCCCTGACCAAAAGGTATTAGTACCGTAAAACGGTAATTTTTGGTTCAACCGTCCTTTGGAACTATTTGTTACCTTCCTGTTACATGATGGCACTAGCTTGCTCCCTTCTTAGGATTCCAATCCATTCCAGGAACATCAGTGTGTGTAGTTCTCTGTAGTATCCTTGCTTCAACAACTGCAAGAGAATACGAACCACATCGTTAACTTTGAACTCACTGATTCTGAATATTTCAATCCAAGACTCAGTGACTATGTTCAGTGATATAAACATAAAGTTTTCCACTTGTTTTCATCTGATCTGCTGCGTTCAAGACCTTTCCTGGTACCCACAACCGATGGTGTCTTCTTGACCAGGTTGGACATATGCCAGCTCGCAAATTTTGCAAACAGATTGATATTTAAACTTTTCTTCTGCTATCAGGTAAGCAGAGATTCTCAGTTCATTCCATCCGAATATAACTGACAGAATGTCCTTCAAACCTTGAAGCACTCTCTTTGCAGTAAGCCCCAAGGCGTTGTCTCATTTGAAAGAGCACCCTTTCGGCAGCTGCGATTAACGATTCTTTGTTAGCAGGCTCTTTTCTTAATGACGCCCTTTAGCATCGTAGCACTTCGTCATGAGGCATCATCATGATGCACACAAAGTAAAACAAGTTCACTCATACACCTGAAATGCCGATTTCTAAAAAAAAACACTGACTCCGTTTGGTCTAGAGGCGTTCAGCGATGCAAACATTTGTATTCCCTTCCGAGTACCGTGTTTGGGCATTCATCATTTACCCAAACGTATCAAGCTGCTCTGATCTTCTCCAAAGCTTTCACAAGGTCCGCTTTGAAGATTGAAGCTTTCTTATTATGGTCAAGATGGTAGGGAAACTCCAATTTCGAGATAAGCGATTCGGGGCTCATAACCTATTGAGCTTTGCCCTCTACTAACGCATGAACTGGAGCGGTTATTCTTATCTGTATCTAAACTATACTAAGAACTCTCCTAAAATACAGTGTCGTCCTCTTCCTCTGTATCGTTACCGCCCACTCCCTTTTTCACGGGACGTCTTGCACTTATCGCATATTCCTGCACATCACTGTTTCATCTGTCCTGCTTACATGCAGTCCCACTGAACGTGCAGTACTTCAGAGACGTACTGATCCTTCACGTTCAACAAAGGGCATATTAGGAGTTAAGTAATCTACGCAGAGAGGTACTGCATATTCCGTGTGACTGCATGTTCCATGTGACTGCATGTGATCAGGACAGATGAAACAGTAAAATAGACGAAGAGTGGAAGACGTCCCGCGGAAAAGGGGAGTGAACGGTAGCAGGAAAGGTAACAGAAGAAGAGACGACGTTGGGTCGAGTATAGGTTAGATATAATCGTTCCAGTTTATGCGTTAGTAGATGACAACGCAACAAGATGTCCTGACTCGTGTATGCAGGTAATGTGGTACCTCCAGGACGGCGGAATGGGACAAAGTGACAAGTCTCATGAGGTTCCGAGGAATGTATATGCGCAGACGGATAGTATAAACCGGGTCTTGGCGCCAGGAGTCATTGGGTTTGACTTCAGACAAGGGATTAACAAGTCAGGTACAGGAGGACGGAATTCATTTTAATACTGACTTTGATACTGACGTTTATATTTATATTTATATTTATATTGATATTGATATTGACTTTGTCTTTGAAATCCAGTCACCCAACCAGTCGAAGCGGGTGTTTTTTTGCAGCAGAACAAGTGTAGAGGTAGATTTCGGCTTCTTCGCAGAACTGTCCTTCAATTTCATTGAGGGTAAACAGGCTCGGAGTATTCGTATTGGGGGGCTGACAGTACAAAACCTTTGGCTTGATGACCTTCGAAAAGTTGTCCAACTTAAAGCGTGTTACATTGACGCTAGGACCAAAAGCAAGCGTGGATCCATGGAAGCCAACGTAACCCGCGTTGGGTTCTTCCTGGGTCTGGAGAGAACCGTGGCGTAAAAGAAACTCAGGAATTGTTTCTTTAGATGCGCTGGTGGAAAAGAAACTGTAACCTTCTTTGCGAAAGATGGTAAGAGGTAAAAGTTCATTATTGCGCCATTTAAAGAAGACAAGCCCGCTAAGATCGGCCCTAACTGAGGCCACAAGGAGGAGGAGGGAGAAGAAGAGGAAAGATTGCATGATGGTGATTTAGAAAAAAAAAAAAAGAGAGAGAGAGAGGGATATTGAGTCTTTAAATAGCTAGTGCAGTCAGAGTCAGCTGTTGGATTTAAAGGTTGATGGAGTTAGCTGATACCTGAAAGTATCTATTGTTCAATCCTTAGTGACCAGTAATATGTGAGTGATACATATTCCCTACCCCACTTATTGTTAGAATATGCGGCATGTATATGAAGAACTTGAGGAATCAGTACTCCTGCGGGGTACTACATTTTCATGCGACAGCGTACAGATGAAACAATGATGGGTATTGTTGAATCTTGGAAAAGAAAATTCAGATAAGAGACTGATGTAGAAGAGAGACCAATCAGGAGTCCCCGGGACCAACTATACAAAGAGAGGATCGAGCTCAGGTCTGAGGATATCAATTGTGAACAGGAGTCACGGACTTCCTACTTTACAGTGTTTTTCAAAACTATTCAAACCAGCGCTGTTAGAGCCACCATAGGCAGGGCCCTGACTATGAAGGTATTATGAAGGCTCTCAGACCGATTGTTACAATGGTGATACGGCGTTTGGCCTTCTATGCACGAAGTGCTGCGATGGCTCCTTTCGAATATTCCAGAAGTAATACTTCCATTGTTCTGGTAGAGAGTTTTCCGGTAACACGTTTCTCTCAAAAGTATATAAGCCACCTCGGTTCCTCTCTTTGAGGAACGATCAACAAATAAAAGAAGTTAGGCATAGATGTATTAAAGAACATAACAAGCGCCGCAAAATGTATCGAACCAAGAAGACAAAATGGTTCAAACCAATGCGGCAAACCGATTCAAACCACACTACCCAAATTAAACAAACCAATAATTCAAAAAGTTTCGTACACCCCAAACAAGTTGCTGCATACAGGATAACAATGAAACCACTTCGGTTCCGTCTGTTTTGACCCTTGATTGATACTGCAAGACTTCCAAATGGTAGTACATATGAGGCAAACCTCCAGATTTAAGATTTCAGAATCTTGCATTCTAATAAAAGTTGGTGTGAAACATTACGCCATTTGGTTTCAACCATTCTGTCTTCTTGGTTCGAAACATTTTGTCATGCTGGTTTGAATAGTTTTGAAAAACACTGTACATAACAACAAAGATAGAAGAAAATAGCAGATATGATTAGCCAAACCTCTCACTTAATAAAATTATAAAAGTCTAATCATGAATCCGCTCCTCAGTACCACAAGGCACGTGCTAACGCGCAACACTTAGGGTCATACATACTTAAGTCTATTTGGTACATCAGGTGGTCCTTTCAATAACCAAGGAGTAAAGTCCAGAGTAGTATATTGAGTGCTATTTGTATTGAGTGCTATTTGTATTGAGTGCTATTTGTATTGAGTGCTATTTGTATTGAGTGCTATTTGTATTGAGTGCTATTTGTATTGAGTGCTATTTGTATTGACTGCTATTCATAAAGTTCATAGTCTCATCAAGATAGGTAAATGTACTTGAGGAGTTAAACGTGAGTTATTTCTGGTGGGTCTGGCTGTTTCTGGGGGTCTGGCTGTTTCTGGGGGTCTGGCTGTTTCTGGGGGTCTGGGAAGAACCTTGTCACAGTATGGAGATTGAATAGTGAACAAAGCCTTGCTGCTTCTACCTTCGTGAATTGTCCTTACCTTGGAGTTCAACTTCTTGTAGAGCGAGTTGGCGGTGCTATAGTAGCTGGTGTCGAAAGTCATTTCCTCTAGATAATCCAAAATGTTGTACAACATTGCAAATTTGCTCTTCTTCGCCTCGTGAGTGGTTATTATTTACCTTATTCCTTATTTTTTTTTTCTTTTTTTTGAAAACGAAGCAGTTGGTGGTGACTGCTGCTGCGCTCTCTCTCTCTCTCTCCCTAGTGTCTACGTCTATTTTCGCACTATACTAACACCACTATTACTAACTATACTACTAACTGTTAGATTCTTAGACACGTCCAGTACTCTGTTTTAGTGTGTTTTGTATGTTTATTCGTCGATGATTCCTCAAGGAGGAACCATTGCACCTTATATAGACTGGTCCGGCATAGAGGAATAGAGGTCGTATTGAGGGCTGGAGGCCGCTCAACATCTGATCGACCAGTGCAGTCAGCATCCACATGGGTAGTACACTACCCATGGTGGGTCTAACACTAACTATACTACTAACTATACTACTACACGATGAACTGCTAACCCTAAGGATACGACTAGAAATCACTAGGTATACTCACTAGGTATACTACTATACCACTGACCCACTGAACCCTTCAGCCACTTACACTACTCAACACACCAATCAACACCCGATACTACTACTCAACACTCAATACTACTTCTGCTCAATAAACTACTCTGCTATAGCACTGAACTACTAACACTACTAACACTGCTCAATACACTACACTACTAAAACTACTATACGTCTATACTACTATACATCTATACCAGTCAACACACTACACCACTGAGCCACCAACACTAACACTACTAGTCTACTTTGCGGCCCGATAGACTAACTATACTGGTCAATAACTATACTAACACTATTAGCTATGCTATTGCTAACTAGTGCTAGAAATCTACCACTATCACTACTATCACGCTACACTACTAACAACTATACCACTACTATCACGCTACACTACTAACAACTATACCACTACTAACAACTATACCCCTACCAATACTACCCAATATAATACCGGGCTCGTAACCTTTTGGACTACTAACAGAAAGAACGTTGAGGTTTAATTGGGAAGCTAAATACTGTTCCAATAGTCAAGATTCCCTTTATATATGCTGATACGACTCTAGGGTTGGTGGCTCTTCGACTGTTATAATTTGTCATCTTGTTCTTAAATTCTCTCCTGGTGTGAAATTAACTACTAACACTACCAACTATACCACATTAGGACCAGGCAAGTACACTGGGAGTCTGGCTGTTTCTGGTGGGTCTGGGAGCAGAGGACATTTTGATATATTCCTCTCAGACGACATTCGGATTAGCTAACTCACACTAGGATATGTCAGGAAAAATCCCATGAGCACTAGACTTGTGTATTTAGTGTCGGTGGATTCTACTAACAAGGCTTAACATAGGCTCAGTCTCAAACCATACCACTCATCAGTATGAGATGGTGTGGAGGTTAGTATTCAAGGCGATTTAAATACTGTGCGCTAAGCTCCATGCAAGTGGACGCATTTGATATGCCCGCGCCAGGGAGAATTCCTGATAAGGACTCACTCTGGGCCAATGTGAAACATTGCGATGTTTTGATGTTTCACATCCAAAAAAAAATTCGGCTGTTTCAAGAAATCCCTCAAGGGTTACCCGAAACAGCCAGGAAGTATATAAAACTTGGAGGTTCGCCTGATAAGATGAATCCCCAGGGATCCCTCTCTAAGGCATATTATAGTATTCAAATATACAACTGATATAACTTTGTTTTATAAATCCCTAAGTTCTGCACCAGTTCTATCAATGCTTTTGGTCTTGTAAAGCACAACTTAGATATCCCGTTATATCAATATATACTAAAACATAGGTTGAAACATTTTTGTTTAGCATTATTAAATTAATTATTTATAATTTGATTATGTTTATCAAGAGTTTTTTGTTATGTTCTTTATAACATGTTTTAACCTAAACTTGTACTCGTTGATTGATCCTCAAAGAGAGGAACCAGAGTGGTTTATATACTTTGAGAGAAAGGTGACATCGAAAAACTCTCCACCAGAAAAATGGTAAGGACTGTCCTAGAATAGCCGAAAGGACCATCATAGTACTTCATACAACGATGGTCGTGACACGGCGTTTGCAATGGCCATTGTAACAACCGGACCGAGAGGCTTCATAATACCTTCATAGGCAGGGATCTGTCTATGGCGGATCTAACATTTTTAATTTATAATTAATTAATTGTAAAATAAATAATACACTTTTAGCATGAGTCGTTATAAAATTTGTTCCATTTCTATAGGACATAGAGTAGTAGAGTAGTAGAGTGGTAGAGTAGTAGAGTAGTAGAGTAGTAGAGTAGTAGACCAGTAGACCAGAGTCCTCAGTCTGGCCAAGTCTCCGGAACTGATTTAGCTGCACACATGAGCCGTTTCGGCATCTTAGTCGAAAAGCTAGATTTCACCACCGACCAAAACCACCAAAACCACCAAACCTCACGCCAAGCCTATAATCAATGAAATCAATATATAATCAGTCAAACATTAGTGCAGTACAAAAATATGGGAATGGTAATGGTGATGAAAACAGTACAGTCATAGAATAGTCATAGTCATAGTAGGTAGAGAATTCTAACATCCTAGCATATTTGATACTACAATCCAATACCAACCAATACTACTAATACTCTAACCAATACTCTAACCAATACTCTAACCAATACTCTAACCAATACTCTAACCAATACTACTAACAAGCTCGGGTCTTCTTGTTTGTCTCAAAAGAACCTTGATGAGTGCCTGGTCTTTATCACTCACTGACATCATCACCTGGTCCATATATGATGGTTCGCGGCTCTTGTAGTAGACGGGCGTTTCCCTATGACTGGCAGCAGCTCTGTGGCTGCAACTCTGCGGCAGCAGCTCTGTGACTGCAACTCTGCGGCTGGTTGTGATCACCTAGAACAGACTCTCCTGCATTGGTGGGGACTTGTTTACTGGCATAGACCTGGCCTTTTTCTACTCTCATTCCCACTTCTCCCAACCCATCGGGCCCAAGAGCCTGGTGCGAGAAAATCGGTTCTCCATTGTCGTCCACTCTCATACCGGCCACAATATCCTTAGAGTAGTACACAGAGTTAGCCATGGAAATTCATGTTTCATACATCAGCTCTCATGACAATGTCGCAGATATCTTGACTGAACTCTAACATGGGTACCATTTACTAAATTGAGAGATTTAGGACATATGGGAGATAAACCTTCAGAGAGAGTGTTGTGAATGAGCAATGATTGATCATTCCAGGAAAAGAAGGCACGCTTTCTTTGGAAAGTAAAGAGTATGCTACGCCTTACTTTAGTGATTCTTGGTGAAGGTTTAACTCCAGCATGAAATATGTTAAAAAAGGTTTAGCTTCAGTGAAAGACTGAAGGTCTAATAGAGTTCTTGGACTATATAATTTGGAATCTGCTCCAATCCGAGCTCTACTCCAATCCAACTCTGCTCCAATCCGAGCTCTACTCCAATCCAAACTCTGCTCCAATCCAAACTCTACTCCAATCCTAGTGTTAATTAATTCATCAGAATATTATCTGGGAAGACACCACAATGTCTTCTACTCCCAGACCCACCAGAAATAGCTCTCATGTAACTCCCATTTATTATAGCATTGTATCTAAGTATTATACCTCTATGATCAAGAAAGTATTATTTCGGAATAGAGAAAGGTACCAATGACGCATTTCTATTTTTGATGAAACCTTTATCTATAAGTTTTTTTTCTTTATTGCTTTTAGTGGCATTTCAAAATGAATTCTCGCATTCGTATTATTTATTCTGCTGGAACGGATTTTACCTTTTGATCTGAACCAACATCATGTTCTCTTAATTTTTATTAATTTCTATAAATTAAATTACTCAGAATTGAACTGAGAGACATCCATTATGAGTGGACTGCTCTACCATTGAGCTATAATTCATTTAATATATGCAGTAGATAGATTTGAACTACCATAATAAAGGCATGAGCTTTATATGTTACCAATTACATTATACTGCTTACCTATGACATAGCAAGAATCGAACTTGCATAATAATATCCGTAATAATATACACTAACCATTGTGTTATATGTCAATAAATAACGGATAGCCAGCGATTCGAACGCTGATAGCTTAAAAGCAACTACGTAGCAAGTAGATTAGTTTACCAATACCGAGCTAACCTTTTATTTCGCATCGCATCAGATTCGAACTGACATCTCTTATAGTGACATTATAAGGCTTTACCTTTAAGCTACCAATGCTTACTGAGTCGACATGATTCGAACATATATAAACCTAGCTCAAATCTAGGTGACTTGCCAATTAGTCTACGACTCACTTTTTATTAAGCTAACTTTTAAATTATCTCTCCTATATCTTATTTTATTTCATTTTTTATTATTCTTTCTTTATTTTATTATATATATCATATATATCTATATACTTTATAACATTTTACTTAATATAATATTATTAAGTAGTTGTTCTTGAAGAAATCTTTTTATTTCTTGTTTTAGTTGGTTTACTAATTCATGAGGTCCTATTATACCTAGGACTTCCCAGTCATCTGCATATCTTACGTATCTTATTCTTATTCTTATTCCAGATCTAATTCTAATTCCAATTCTAATTCTAATTCCAATTCCAATTCTAATTCTAATTCCAATTCTAATTCTAATTCCAATTCCAATTCTAATTCTAATTCTAATTCTAATTCTAGAGGGTAACTTGTTTCTTTCAGCTCTTATATTTTTTTGCATGCTTTCTAGTATATATTTATTTTTTGATACAAGATATTGATCTTCTAGTGCACTAAGCTTATTAGAAATAGTTGTCATTTTTGGGGTTAACCTTCGAGATTCGTTTTCCTTTGAAGATTTCTCTTCTATTATTGTATCAATGTATTTGTCAAATATATCTAAATATATATTAGAGAGAATAGGTGAAATTATACCTCCTTGTGGTACCCCTAAATCGAATTTTTTGACACTCCTTCATCTAAGAAGTATCTATCCTGCACATAGTATTTTCAGATATCATCAATGAATTGTTGATCCCAAGTATACACATATCTTGATGAGATTATGAACTTTATGTTCACCAATAAGTACACTCGTATGGACTGTATGGACTGCACTCCATGGCTATTGAAACGACCACCTGACTTGCCCGAGTCAAGGGCAAATGGGCAGTTAACTAATCTAAAATGGACAGTACTACAGAGAGCAGTACATCAATAATTGTGCCGTCATAGAGACCAGTAAATAACTAATTGTGCTGTAATTGTTATGTGTTTTAATACATCTATGCCTAACTTCTTTTATTCGTTGATGGTTCCTCAAAGAGAGGAATCGGAGTGGCTTATATACCTTTGAGAGAAACGTGGAACCGAAAAACTCTCTACCAGATCAATGGTAAGGATTGTTCTGGAATATTCGAAAGGACAAATCGGAGCACTTCGTGTATACATGGCCAAACGCCGTATCACCCTTGTAACAATCGGACTGAGAGCCTTCATAATACCTTCATAGCCAGGGCCCTGCCTATGGTGGATCTAACAGTAATAGTGGTAGTACATAAATAATTATGCTGTCATAGAGACCAGTACATAAATAATTATGCCGTCATAGAAACCACTACCTAAATAATTATGCCGTCATAGAAACCACTACCTAAATAATTATGCCGTCATAGAAACCACTACCTAAATAATTATACTGTAATGGTGGTAGTGTTAGATCCACTATAGGTAGGACATCACCTATAGAGACATTATGAAACACAAGGATGTTAGCTTCCAGACGGACCAACAAGTCTATGTCGAATTGAACTGTCTCACCGGTTTCCCAGACGCCAGGAATTCCCAAGTTTCACCAAAATTTCGTTCCAAGTTTGCAGGTCCCTTTGAAATTGCCACAGTTGATATCACCGGTAAATTGCCAGCTCGCGATTCCACCCCGCAATACAAAGGCACTAGTCGAAGTAGAACAGAACAGATCACAGGACTCAAAAAAGGAAGCCGTGGTTACATTCTAACAGTACGCTGCAAACCGTCAGCCAAACACCCAAAGGGCGACGTCATTAAGGTACGAGCTGTGGATTTAAAAGCAACCGCCCCTCTACTCTACCGAGAATACGCTCAAAGCATGGCCTACCAATGCCCGAGAAATCGACATCGAGGCTGGGGAAGTCAAATCCACTATATGCAGGACACTACCTATGGAGACATTATGAATCCTACGATATTACGATCCCAGCAATGGCCACTGCAAACACGGTATCAAGGCATTTCCGGCTATCACGGCACTTCGTGCATAGATGGCCCCTTTTGTTTACTCTGGAGCAATGTTTACCTATTGTTCTGGTGGTGAGTTTTTCGGTGCTACGTTTCTCTCTAAGTATATAAACCACTCCGGTTCCTCTCTGAGGATCCATCAACGAGTACAAGATTAGGTTAAGACACGTTATAAAGAACATAACAGGTAGTACCTAAATAATTATGCCTTCATAGTGGCAGTGGTAGTACCCAAATTTCAACCTTCTAACAACTTCCTTAAGTAAGGCAGAGAAGTTGTTGTACTCATATGTTGTATTCCTTTGATAACTAAACTAGGGTTCACGTGATTGACCTCTTTATCAATGTCGCTCACTAGAGCGGGCTACGCCCTCCTTATGTATCCAATATCGTGGTTGCTATGTCAACCAAGATGCGGGGTTCCTCCACTCCTGTCGTAGGGTGTCGTAGAGCCCTTTCCCGATCAGTGTTAGAAATGTGCTCATCTGCACACGCAGCAAGTGTTATTCTACCCTTGCATGCCCCACTGTACGACCATGAACTTGTCTCACTTACTCACGTGTCCGCGGGCACGTGATCCAAACAAGTACAGAAATCCT
>NKZD01001684.1:0-23451 GCA_002370635.1 Metschnikowia cerradonensis
GATTGTTACAATGGTGATACGGCGTTTGGCCATCTATGCACGAAGTGCTCCGATGGCTCCTTTCGAATATTCCAGAACAATCCTTACTACTGTTCTGGTAGAGAGGTTTTCGGTTCCACGTTTCTCTCAAAGGTATATAAGCCACTCCGATTCCTCTCTTGAGAAACCATCAACGAATATAAGAAGTTAGGCATAGATGTATTAAAGAACANTCTCAAAGGTATATAAGCCACTCCGATTCCTCTCTTGAGAAACCATCAACGAATATAAGAAGTTAGGCATAGATGTATTAAAGAACAAAACAATGGTTAGTGTATATTCGTACGGATATTATTATGCCAGTTCGATTCTTGCTATGTCATGTCATAGGTAAGCAGTATAATGTAATTGGTAACATATAAAGCTCATGCCTTTATTAGGGTAGTTCAAATCTATCTACTGCATATTTTTAATGACTTATAGCTCAATGGTAGAGCAGTCCACTCATAATGGATGTATCTCAGTTCAATTCTGAGTAATTTAATTTTTAAATACTATGTCTACTACTATGTCTACTACTATACTACCATAGACTATGTTATGTTCTTTATAACGTATATTGCCTAAACTTGTATTCGTTGATGGTTCCTCAAAGAGAGGAACCGAGGTGGCTTATATACCTTTGAGAGAAACGTGTAACCGGAAAACTCTCCACTAGAACAATGGTACGGCTTGTTCTAGAATATTCGAAAGGAGCCCTCGGAGCACTTCGGGCATAGATGGCCAAACGCCGTATCACCATTGTAACAATCGGACTGAGAGGCTTCATAATACCTTCATAGGCAGGGCCCTGCCTATGGTGGATCTAACATACTATGTCTACCACGATACTACCATAGACTATGTCTACTACCATAGACTATGTCTACTACCATAGACTATGGACTATGTCTACTACCATAGACTATGTCTACTACTATATAAAGGTCATAAAGACCACAAGGTGTACAATTTCCATAGTCCGTTATTCTACCATACACTACCATACACCCACCCTACGAGTGCAACATTGAGGTGGTGGAAAAGGAGTACATGGAATCATTCCAGCCCGAGCTCATGGAGGTCACGTACATACACCATGACTAGTATGACTACCAGTACATGAGCAAGAGGGTATGACTAGTATGATTATGACTATGACTCTGACTATACACTAACTGTAAGAGCCATCTTCGGTAGTGCTCTACTTATTGAGGTATTATGAAGCATCTCCGCCTGACACTAACAATGACCATACACCATACACCATACACCATACACCATACACCATGCACCACTTAATACTATACTGTTAGATGCACTATAAAAAGGGCTCTACCCTTAGAGGAGCCTACTCCATTGAGTTAGAACAATTGCCATCAAAGACCCTTAACCTATGTAATACTTTGTACTACCACTGGTACAGTACTATGGCTATTAATCCACTATATAGTATATACTACTACTACTGTACAACCCCGCTAGCTTGACGATCATGGAATATGTTTCAGGAGATCGTTTAATAATTCTAACATTCACCACCCTATACTCTGTACTACTACTACTACTACTATGAACTATACTCTGTACTATACTCTGTACTACTACTCTGTACTACTACTCTGTACTACTACTCTGTACTACTACTCTGTACTACTACTCTGTACTACTACTCTGTACTACTACTCTGTACTACTACTCTGTACTACTACTCTGTACTACTACTCTGTACTACTACTCTGTACTACTACTCTGTACTACTACTCTGTACTACTACTCTGTACTACTACTCTGTACTACTACTCTGTACTACTACTCTGTACTACTACTCTGTACTACTACTCTGTACTACTACTCTGTACTACTACTCTGTACTACTACTCTGTACTACTACTCTGTACTACTACTCTGTACTACTACTCTGTACTACTACTCTGTACTACTACTCTGTACTACTACTCTGTACTACTACTCTGTACTACTACTCTGTACTACTACTCTGTACTACTACTCTGTACTACTACTCTGTACTACTACTCTGTACTACTACTCTGTACTACTACTCTGTACTACTACTCTGTACTACTACTCTGTACTACTACTCTGTACTACTACTCTGTACTACTACTCTGTACTACTACTCTGTACTACTACTCTGTACTACTACTCTGTACTACTACTCTGTACTACTACTCTGTACTACTACTCTGTACTACTACTCTGTACTACTACTCTGTACTACTACTCTGTACTACTACTCTGTACTACTACTCTGTACTACTACTCTGTACTACTACTCTGTACTACTACTCTGTACTACTACTCTGTACTACTACTCTGTACTACTACTCTGTACTAGACTCTGTACTAGACTCTGTACTATACTCTGTACTATACTCTGTACTATACTCTGTACTGTACTCTGTACTATACTCTGTACTGTACTCTGTACTGTACTCTGTACTGTACTTTGTACTTGACTCTGTACTAGACTCTGTACTAGACTCTGTACTAGACTCTGTACTATACTCTATACTCTATACTTTATACTACTAGCTATACGGCTGGCTATACAGCTGGCTATACTACTGGCTATACTAGGCACTGCACTTAAGTACCAGTACTACTATTGTATGGTATTGGTCTCTGCACTGTGCTATACTCTGTGCTACTCTGTGCTACTCTGTGCTACTCTGTGCTGTCTTATACTGTATTGTACTGTATACTACTGGCTATGCTACTGGGTCATCACCCCACTATACTCGTACAGCAGTTTATACTACTATAGTATACTCATGTTCCTTGGCGAAGCAGAGCTCCATCATCTGTGGCTCGTGCTCCAGTGGCCGCCTTGAAGCCATACGAAACTCGGTGATTGAGAATGAACAAAAGAACGACTTGATGAGGCGGGACATAAATGCTATTTTTAGTGCTGTTTATGAAGGACCCCAAATATCCGAGGTGAGACCGTCTCATGAGCCCTTGGGAATCCCCGTCCCCACTCCAGCAGCCATGCAGAAACTCAAATCGAGTATCAAAAAGCTCGACTGGAAGAACATCCGATCTAAACAACTGGGTATCCAAAAAACTCTGGATTCCCTACTACGCAAGACTAGTGCCCTCAAGGCCAAGATCGACCGTCAGAAACTACAAAACATAGAGCTAAGGCTGCGCTTGGAAAATACCAAGATCCATATGGTGGGTATGGCCAATACTAAACTCTCGAAATTGGATAAGGAGCTAGCTGCTATTCAACTTAAGACCGAGTGTTACATCAACCGTCAATCTTCACCTATCCAGCTTTCACACTTCCGGGTCATCCAGGAAACATGGCTCTTTAGTTCGCTGACGAATACGCCTCGCCTCAGGTATGGACGAATAATACAATTGCAGAATTTTGGTGCTGAAAACCATCAACTCAATACTGTGAATACGTTCTTGGAGGACTGCATCCAACTCCAAGTTCTTCTCTTTGATCTCTTTTCAGTCAAAGACTCTCAGCTACATCTACCGTATCTCAATTACCTTCAAAAGTTACTACCGGAATCACGATTTTACGAGTCTGTTCAAAGCAAAATAAACACTTTGATGCGTGATGACAATACGGAAGAAACGGAACCTGAGGAGGATGCTTCTCTAAAAGAGGATGACTCTTTGACTGAGCATGTTGACAAGATCACCATCAAGAATAATGTTCTACAAGTGCCGAGATCGTCACGCACAATGAATTTACAGCGTCGTTCTTCAGTCAAACAAACTGAAGTATCGGAGGCAGCGTCCAAATACAGTACGGATGAAACCTCAGTCAAGACGAGTTTAAGTGAACGCAAGATAAATGATTCGATAACTGAACCGACAGGCGGATCGGGAAAAGCAAAGCGCATAGTCATTGTTCCCCACAAGTTACTCACGAAGCCTTTTGCCAAGTTGGAGCCGAGCCGAGCCGAACGAGTACCTCAAATTTGTGCTGGTGGTGGTCAAGATCCTTTTGAATTTCAACTGCCTCATATACTATACCACTACTACTAATGTATTGTATCATTCTCTGTACCACTGTTATACTACTAGATCGCCAGTCTGTGTTGAATTGCACTTTTACTATATACTAGATTGTAATATATTGACGATACTATATATCCAATACTCCTACTCTATAGTACTCTACTACATACTACTCTATAGTACTCTACTACATACTACTCTATAGTACTCTACTACATACTACTCTATAGTACTCTACTCTGTATTGTCATGTGCTGGCTTATATTTTTCTCTATACTACTGTATTGTACTAGTATATCAGTAGCGCTCTAGAATTTCAAAACAAGAGGCAGAAACAAAAAGAACATCCAGAATCAATCGAAGAATCTAGGGAAGCCCAAAATCACCAACTCACCCGGAAAACAGAAATTCTGGACATCAAAGTGATGACGCTATGGAACTTGGCCATGTCAATGTGCTTAAAGAGAAGAACCTACCACATGAGGCTCCTGAAGACCTCAGTCAATAGTGAGACCATCTACATTCGTTGACGCCCTCATAAGATTGAACTCAACCGGCTAGCTTGACGATCACGGAGTATGTTTCAGGGGGGTCGTTTAATAATTCTAACATTCACCACCCTATACTCTGTACTTGACTCTGTACTAGACTCTGTACTACTACTACTCTGTACTGTACTACTACTATGAACTATACTCTGTACTAGACTCTGTACTAGACTCTGTACTAGACTCTGTACTAGACTCTGTACTAGACTCTGTACTAGACTCTGTACTAGACTCTGTACTAGACTCTGTACTCTGTACTCTATACTCTATACTCTATACTACTGGCTATACTACTGGCTATACTACTGGCTATACAGCTGGCTATACAGCTGGCTATACTATGTACTGCACTTAAGTACCAGTACTACTATTGATGGTATTGTTCTCTGCACTGTGCTATACTCTGTGCTGTCTTATACTATTCTGTACTCTATTGTATTTTACTCTATACTACTAGGTCATCACCCCACTATACTCTGTACTGTACTATACTATGTACTGCACTTTATACTAGTATACTATACTCTGTACTGCATTTTATACTAGTATACTATACTCTGTACTGTACTATACTATGTACTGCACTTTATACTAGTATACTATACTCTGCACTGTACTATACTCTGTACTCCCCTTAAGTACCAGTACTTACATCGCCATTGGCCTCCTGTGATTCCGATACCTTGTCCACCAAGGTAGCACGAGGAGACTGGACAAGGGAAAAGATAAGGAAAGATAGGGAAAGAATGAGTATATGCTGAAGAATCTGAGAATGAGGATAATCAGTAGAATCTGAGAATGAGGATAATCAGTAGAAACTAAATAATGAGTGGAGGTTGAACCTTCGAACTGACCTTACTGACCTTGAGACTGAGCCTTGAAACTGAGCCATGGAACTGAGAACTGAGCCATGGAACTGAGCCATGGGGAAAGAATTTCAAAGATAAAGAACATAGAGTTTCTTTGCGTGATCGACAAGATGAAATGTATAGGCATAGAATCAACCACACACTAAAAAATAGTATGCTTGAATTCTTTCAATTTCTCTGCAACAACCAAAACTGTTTGAACAGAATGTATATCTGGAGGAACCGTCCACTAATGGACTGAGGAATAACTGAATAGTCCAGGAGCAGGTAATGGGAATATCGACATAATCACCTTAATCCAGTGTATGGTCACGGAGGGAATAAAATTCGACTCTCGCCCGATTGCTCCACTAGAAAAACACCAACCACAGAGATTTGGTTCATGATGGTTTTGACATGAGTACTATTAACTTCGACATCGATGAGGGCGTGCTTCAATTCTTTTCCGGACGAGTCAGAGCCAATATTGCCAATAATTCTGACATAAACCCGTACGCCCAAGGGATTCTCAAAAGAGGCAGCTTGGAGAGTGTCACCTGCATCTGGGACTTTTGGGTACACGTTACCAAATCGTGGTTAAGAATAACGATGAATGAAGATGAATGAAGATGAATAGAATGAATGAAGATGAATAGAATGAATGAAGATGAATAAAGATTCACAGTCTGTTTCCTTCCATCATATTCAATCCGTCCTTATTCCCATCTCTACCTCTCCAATCCACTCTTCTCCACTCTTCTGCTCTCTTCCCTTACCTATTATAATCTCTTCCTCCCTCCTCCCTCCTCTCCTAGCTATCCATGGTCTCTTCCCTTGCAAAGACCGATCAGTAGAGGAAAGTCATGCAGCACCAATCAGTACTTGGAAATTTGTTAAGCATCATCTCTGTTACCTTCACTTAGAAGCACCAACCACTGCAGAGAACATTTAACACCACGCTAGGATACCCCCACCAAACAAAGCGTATCCAACAAATATCAAATGAAGCTTTTCGACAAAAAAAGCTTCAACAGGTTCAGCAAAACCATTGCTCTCGAGAAGGATAAAAGCGGATCCCTCTCATTGGTGCGCCACGACAAGAAAGACGTGTCCGTTGACTATGTCGCCAGTGATGATGCCATCAGAATGCGAGGCAACACCACTGAACAAAACGAATATGTTTTCAACCACAGCTACCATAGTGCCTAGGTACAGCTCAACAAGGCTCAAATCAACAAGACCAAAAATCAATGAGCCTGAATGGGACGAAATCAGCTATGGATTTGTGATTGAGGCTTTTTCAGTGGAGAAAAAAGGCCGAGGTGCAAGCTGTAGTTCTGGTGGACGGTGTGGCATATATCTGTTTGGTGATTGACAAGATGGATGTGCTTCGAAATAAGAACGAGAAGTGGATTCCTGTGAAATTCCGTGGAGACGGTGGAGACTCATAGCACGATAAGCCGTTGGCCAAGTTCCTCGATATGGTGCGATATGGTGTTGTCCACCAATGTGCGGAATCTCCATCTGGATAAGTTGAAGGTAGATATTTTGCTTCTTCCCCTTCTCTCTCTCCTCCTTCCTTCCACTATCTCCTAGCCATTCCATAGTCTCTTTGCTTCCATCATATTCAATCTCTCCCTCTTCCCTCTCCTGTGCCTTCTCCCTCTCTCCTACCCATTCCAATTCCCCTTCACATCCTTCACTCCTCATCTCCCTCTCCCTCTTCCTCTCACTCCCTCTCCCTCTTCCTCCCTCTCCCTCTTCCTCTCACTCCCTCTTCCTCTCACTCCCTCTTCCTCTCACTCCCTCTTCCTCTCACTCCCTCTTCCTCTCACTCCCTCTCCCTCTCCCTCTCAATCCCTCTTCTACGACTGCTCGGAAATCAATGTATTACGTATTTAATGCTGGCCCTCAATAAAGTCGTTCTTGACTCTGTAGAAAATGTAGAACCACATGGAGGCGCCGAGCAACTTGGCGCCCCACTTGACCTTGGGATCCACGTGGGGTTTGCTCACGGGCGCATGGCGGATGTACTTGGCGAGGTGGGCTGCTGCCATTGTGTGTATGAGTTACAAGATGGTGAAATTGAGAAGTTTTGGTTGGCCCGCGAATGGTGTACGGGTTCCTGTAGAAAAGCCTCGCTCTCTCTCTCTTCTCTTTCCCTCACTGCCTCACTCCCTCACTCTCACTCACACTCCCTCCTTCTCACTTTTCCCTCTTTCGCATCTTTACACCACACCATATCTATATACAACTTACCTCTATACACCTTCCCTGATATCTCTATACCTTTATATATCTATCATCCTCACCTCTCATCTACCAGTGTATATATACTACCACTAAAGACTACTGACTACTACTGACTACCACTAAAGACTACTGACTACCACTAAAGACTACTGACTACTACTGACTACTGACTACTGTTAAATTCTTGTAAGTACGTTGATTACCTAATCGAAACTATATTCGTTGATGATTCCTCAGCAAGAGGAATCGGCCGCCATTAAGTAGTCTACTGGAAGGTAGCCGAAGGTGTGTAGTAACGGTGAACCGAGAAGGGGCATAGTAGCATCGGTTCCCGATTAACTGGGCACGTGAGCAAAATCCCTATATGGGTTGTATTCCACCCATATACCATATACCATACCATACCATACCATATACCATACCATACCATATACCATACCATACCATATACCATACCATACCATATACCATACCATACCATATACCATAGGTCTTGTTCTTTATAACGTACGTTTTATGGTCAAGGTGTGGAACGAGATCTGTTCCTGAGAAAAGGGTGTGGGCAGAAATTGCAGCCAAAATATAGCGTGAGACTGCATACGCCAAGGAGTAAACCATGGTAAGCGATTAGAAGACCGAAATTCTTTGGCTTCGAGAGAAATTATGATAGATACAATTTTCTACGATTTGCAACTCCACTCAACTGAGCCTTTAAGTGAACCTAACTACTCCATCAAACAACTTATCACGAAAAAACGAAGACGTATCAATCCTGTATCGTCCCAAGTTTCCGTTCGAAAACCGAATCCACGGATCCACGAATCCACGAAACGAATACCAAAGTCTTTCGCTCTAGCGGAATTTCTTACTTTTAAGTTTAACCACTGCTCGCTGTTGTTCTCTATCCCATCTATCCCATAGGCACCCTGCAAGTGGATCTCTCTCTCTATCAAACAGTTCAACAGGTCCTTACATCTACACTTGGCCTGAGCTCTTCTTTCCTACACTAGCACTCGCTTCCCACTTCGCGATTAACTGAACGACAGTCTAGTCTAGGCTTGTGGGGGATGTTTCAAAGGCATAGCCTTCCAATGTCCAAAGTATACCGACATCGAGACTGAGGGGGATGTTAGATCCATCATAGGTAGGGTCCAGCCTAGGGAGGTATTATGAAGCCTACTCTGTCCAATCATTGTACGAAGTACTATGATGGCGTGATGATAAGGACTTTGCAATGGCCATACCATACCATACCATACCATACCAATCTTCATCCTCCTTTGAAGCTCCCTTCTACTACTACCTCATATATCATACATCATTTAATAAGGTATTGTCTCGTATTATACCGTATTTAGTAGTTGGTGAGCATTAGAAGTAGTAGAGGTGGTGAGAACTTTTAAGCAGGTCGGCGGGATGTTATAACAAAGTTATATATCAGTTGTATATTAGAATACGGTAATATGACTTAGAGGAATCCCTAAGGATCATCTAATCAGGCTGACCGGTAAGTTCTTAAATACGTTTCTGGCTGTTTCGGGTAATAAACATCCCTTCGGATACTCTCCTAAAACAGCCAATATTCGAAATGGGTTTCACTTCTTGAATCCCATAGGCTCATTTGAATCCCATTGGCTCGTTTGAATGCCGGTAGGGGTTCTTCTCTGGCGCATGTATCCCTTCTTATACATCTGGCACACCGTACTCATGGCATGGTTACCATGGCATGATTACGGGTTGAGGCCGCTCTCCGGCTTAGCCTCGTTAGTAGGATCCATGAATTGCAAAATCAAATTAAAGATCCACGAATTGCAAAATCAAATTAAAGATCCACGAATTGCAAAATCAAATTGAAGATCCATGAATTGCAAAATCAAATTGAAGATCCATGAATTGCAAAATCAAATTAAAGATCCTCGAATTGCAGTGACTAAAAGTAAAACCTTCATTCCATAGCAAATAGGGAGCAGGCACAGGCCAGCACTTTAAAGTCATAAAGTCACCAAGATCTGAGGATTTATAGAAGGAGCAAATCTTCATATTCCCCATAGGAACACTCAGCCTGAAACAAAACGAAGGTTAAACATTCGAGCTTGGACTCATACTCTCTATCTCCAATGTGACCTGATTGTTGCCCGATTGTGACTTCATCGTGACTTCATTGTGACCCTTGAGGTGGTTGTCCCCCAAAATTCAGAAAATAGTCATTTGCAACTCAGAAGTCCCTAATTCTGAATCATTCATCCACTCAAACCTTGAATTTAGTAACCTTAGGTTTACTAACACTGGCAACTAATGAAGTAGAGGAATAGCCCTCAGCTTTCACGGCCCTCGGAACGAAGGTGCTAATCTCCTCAATTTCCTCTTCGTCAGTGACTTTAACTTGGGCCATTGAAACCTCCTTATCTCCAAATCAACGTTGACGTAGGCATTCTTAAGAAACAAAATGCTCAAAAAGCAAGTGGATATCGCTTTTTATCACTTGTGGACGCCAGAACTGTCAAGTAGCATATTCCATCGCGGCTATCAATCCAGTCTCTCAATGGCATTTTTATTTTATTGCCAGAAGAGTCAAAGATTATGTTTCCCGTACTGGTATTGTACCCGCAATCCACCTTGTATTCTTCAAATTCTGGCCAGTACACTCCCAGCATCAGCTCAATCAAAGCAAAATAGATATTTTCCGGTAATTCTAGATAAGAACTACTCAAGCCTATTTTGGCTGCGATTGGCTCGTTCAAAAGGACCACTTTCTGGTTAGAGTTTTCGAAGTACATTTTGCTAAGAGCAACATTTACATCGATTCGCTTGTCCCATTTGAATTGACTCACCATTGGTACTGTTTGCAATTTCCCAACATACTTCTTATGATCAACACCACCAAAAAGAATTGAACCTTTCTTAGGATCTTCTCCGTTCAAAAACAAAGAGTAAGTCATTTTTTTGATATAACCTGCATTCTTCAAAGCAACTAGGAAGTTAACATATTGCTTTCTGTTTTGCATCTTAATTGTAGTCCCCATCTATTGTTCCAAGGCCCAAAAAACTGTAAGTATACATAATTGATTTGGGCACAGCAAAGGCCATTCTCACCATTGTTTTTGATGTTCCAACATTATCAAAGCCCCAAATACCATAAGAAGACGAACCATCGGTATAATTAACGGAAAACAGAGGATTTGCTTCGTATAGCTTGAACGTCTTGGACCTGGTCTTGTTAAAGAATTCCCCGGCCTTGCAATTGCTTTCATCTCGCTTACTTATATCCAGGTAACTGAGCATTTTATCTTCTGATTCCTTTGTTTTTCCAACTCCACTGTGTTTCTCCGTAACAAAACTTTGTGAGCCTTTTGGGTTGTGTTCCGGAATGTCACGTTTTTGCTGTACCTCTCTTCGTTTTGGCATCACACATTGTATTGGCGTCCAAAATAGTTGTATCAGGCGTTCGCATACTGATATAAACCTCGATTCTGTCCCCACTGGAGCCCATATAAAGTTCTGTGTAGTACTTGTAATCTCGTCTGATTATTGGGAGACTGAAAAATTTGCCATCCCGCTTGGCCAAGTCAAAACGCCTGTAAGAAGAACCACTCGCATGAGGATCACCGTGCGACATTGGAACGTCCATTTTGAATTTCTTTTGGTGGTTCACAGAATGCTCATCAATGGGGGATAAGAGTGTAGCTGACGCCATTACCATTAGGGCCAGACATGAGAGGTATTTTCTTAACATTGTTGATGGGTAAGTGAGTCATAGGAACCTGGGGTTTTTATATACATTTGGAAAACAAAGTGCTTGATGAAACATGACCACCCCTTGAAAAGCCGGGTCTAATTTCCATTTGGCCTTAGGTCGGGGTTGATTAAGCCTTCTTGAATCAAAGGACTTCCCGGCAGGCAGGAGCGGGCGTTTTTCATGTGATTGTGTTGTGTTACCCGAAAGTCAAGTAGCGAACATCAACGAACATCAGTGAGAGGGAATTATTAAGCGCCTTTTGTAATCCGTTTCCCCCTTAAAAAAAATAAAAAAATAGAAAAGCGTCCCTTGTTGTGATATGAGGCGCATATTCCGTACATACCCTTAAATGCCCTGCACTTAAAGTTCCATTGCATAAAAGATACCCATAAGGCATAAGTCCTTATTTCCCTTCGCTGCTGCCCTAACCAGGCATGCTTTAACCAGACATGCTTTAACCAGACATGTGCAGTTTTACGGTTGAGCTCTATTTCTTGAACTTGCACGACCTCTTCCTTTAAATACGAGAAGAAAGAATATTGCATTATTCTTTCTCTCTAAGGACCGTTATTCTACCTTCTCTCAACAGACTAGGTATTGAATACATACTGTAACAGTAATGTCCCACTCTGAGATAGCTCAAGAGATCTCTTCTAAGGAGTTGTATGAAAAGTGATGAACAGATTCTACTCTATGGACATCGTACCTTATGAGGGATGGATCCTTGGTGAGGCTCCACCCATGCAGGATCGGATCTATTTTCTCAATGAGGTATCAGAACATCCGTTCCTTATCGCAAGTAGTTCCCTTTTGACGCGCGCGGAGGGGGGGTAGATTCTGAGCCATGTGATAATATATAAGAACATATCCTCGCGCACGGCTTTTAAATGCGTAAACCACCGTGTACCCAAATCCATTCACAGACCAAACAATAGGCAGTCTCCAGAGTCTATTTGATCTAGCCCAAACGTTATGGATATCATTGTATTGTATAGTTCTGTATGTTCTGTATGTTCTGTATGGTTTTGTATGTTCTGTATGGTTCTGTATACTATTGTATAGCTCGGTATGGTTCTGTATACTATTGTATAGCTCGGTATGGTTCTGTATCTTCTGTATGGTTCTGTATGGTTCTGTATACTAGCTCTGTATAGTTCTGTATCTTCTGTATGGTTCTGTATACTTCTGTATACTTCTGTATACTTCTTTTTATGCCCACTGTTGACATTTGAGTTCGAATGATCCATCAGAAGTTCAAAGAAGGAGGAGGAAAGAAAGGAGCGGTAAATTTCACATGTGAGTGCGGGTGATCAAGTAATCCATAAATCAATTAATCAATTATTCAATTCATCGATTCATCATCAGAGGCCTGAAGGAGAGTAATCCCAGTTTCCACCAAATTGGATGCCTCAAAACAAAACTCATTTTCAGATATCATTTTATGGCACTCTTAACAATCGACATTCTATGTATATATCAGAATAGTATGAGATAAATGGTTCCAAGATGCTGGTTCCAAGATGCTGGTTCCAAGATGCTGGTGTAAAAAAAAACTGCTGGTGTATATTGTTGAGTATGAGGATTTCTGTCTTTATATGTTCCGGTGCGAAATGGCTGTAAATCGAGCAGTTGGGGGTGTTGTTCCATATGACTGCATGTAATCATGTAAGCAGAACAGATGAAACACTGGTATGTTTTCAACTAATGTTCTAGTATATATATTGATATACAGGGATGTATATGTTATGCCTTACAAGACCAAAGTTCTACATGGAGTGTGAGCCTGCACATAGCTCTTTACTGATCTGCATACAACACACCTTACTACGAAGTACGAAGTACCTTGACTCCGTTAGAACTTAACAGTATCCCCCAGACTGTTAGTCATATATTTTGAAGGTATTCCTTACGCCATATAGTTTATCATGGCATGTATTGAACCTAGAATAATCGAGGAACTCCCTGGTTGATTGATCCAAGGGAGGAAAACCTCGATGTTATATACACTAAGGAATGCAACCCTGCATATACATGAAACATAAGCACATGATATGCCAGTGTTACCCGACCTGGGTACCTTGCATCTCAGTATCCTTGTAAAATCGATTCCTAACAGACTCCGTATGTTGACACTCCCCTGAATCATATCACTTTAGTTTGATGATTTGCTGTTGTATGACTCCGCAATGATTGACCTAATGTGGGGGTAGATGCCTGTGGGAACACGCTTGACTGCAATGGTTTCGTTAGTGCATCAGCGACGTTGTCGTCTTTAGGGATATACTCGATGCTTTCCTCACGTCTTTTCCCTCTGTCCTGTACATGCTTCTCCTTTATGTCCACATGTTTATTTCGGCTTATTAAGGCTTGTTAAGGCTTGTTAAGGCTTATTCTTGCAGATTCTGGCTTAGTCTGGCTTATTAAGGCTGATTCTTGCTGATTCTGACTGACTCTGGCTTAGTCTTGCTGATTCTGGCTTTGGGTGCTTCCGGTTCCATTGATCGTCAATACCACTCAGGTGTTGTTGTCCAAAATCTTCGGTATCTCCACGGTGTGTATTCCGAACCCCTTAAATAAGGGTCAAAGCGTCCCAATGAACATATACAACCATGATAAGGGAATAAACCTCTCTACGCAAGATTGTTGAGGGTTTACCAGGAAATACTTGGGTCATACAATTGGTTAGCGAACATTAGTCGCCCAGACATAGCATACAGTGTGAGCAAGTTTGGATCATACACTAAGGAAGCAACGGAATCAGACCTTATGCAGCTAAAGAAAATATTAGCTTACTTAAGGGATACACAAGATTGGTTATGCAGGAATAGACGAGGAGTGGACAACCTCCCATGGAAAAGAGAGCGGACGGTCTTCTGTTAAGAATAGAAGTTATTCGCTCCAGTTTATGCGTTAATAGCTGACAAAGTTCAACAGCAACTACGGTTGACTAGGCGACTCTGCTGTCAACTACTTAAGTAGCCTGATTCGCTGCTTTGGATAATCATCGACGAATAAAGATATCTTACTACCTGAACGTCACACAAGAATCTAACACTGATACTCAATAGCCTGATACTCAGATAGCCTGATACTGTGATACTTGGTGAAAGCGAAAGGATCTTACGTCTGAATGTGTTACTGTATGTTAGTGTATGTTAGTGTAGGGTATTGTCTGAAGATATCTGGTCTTCTTTTTTCCTGTCTGATACTCTCTTGTAATGAGAAAGTTATACTTTACTGCAAGATTATCGTCTGGTTATGAGCACTGTCCCCATTCTTTCTTCCCAAACGTCTGTACCTAATACCACAATTCATGTCAATGATCCAAGTAACAACTTGGTTCAAAATAATGGTTTGATGCTAATTCTCCGAAAATAATTTGGTGTGTCCTGCATACAGTGAATAATCCATAAAAAGTACTAAGATATCTAGACCGATATCTATATACATCGCCTTCAACTATATACTCAATAGAGAAGCTTAAACAGTGATATTGATATGGGGTTGTGTGTTTAATCGTTATGAACCCAGTTTTTACCAATTGGTTACGAATTGGTTATGAGCACTTACTCTTCATTTCTACTCTCTTTATTCTTACCAAATTCATTGAAAAAAAAAAAGAAAAAAAAATTGGTCACACGATAATACCAACCCTTCAGACCCTAGCACAATCTTCACTTGGCCAGAAAGTCCTCCATTAACGTAGAACTACTTACCTAGTTTTTTACGTGGCTGCTACAGTGTCCATAGCTCTTGCCTACCATGAAAAATACCCATTAAAAATATACCTACTTCTAGACCAATCCTTTCTATGTTCTTCAATAACTATCACTTAAGGTTTGCTACAATAGAAGTGGATCTACGGAAAACATTACTTTAAACCTGCATGTAATATTTGCATATCCTGCATACAACAACTCCACATGACCAAATTTCCACCATTTTTCAACCAAAAAACACCAAAAAACACCAAAAAAATTCCCCCAAAAAAATACTCACTTTCTCTTGAGGTGTAATTTCTGATGGCGGGTCATGTTGGATTTGACATTAAATTTCTTTCCACACCCTTCCCAGTTACACTTGAACAGTTTAATGCCTGTGTGCGTAGTAAAGTGGATGCGGAACGACAGAGGCCGCTTGAAGTTCTTGAGACATACAGGACACTTGTGCAATTTGATTCTAGGCTTTTCCACTATGCGTCTTTTAGAATCCTCGGTTCCGTTTCGGGCATTTCCGAGGGTATTTCTAATACCGGGCACATTGGGAGGATATCCTTCATAGAAGATATCCCCGTACCTCTGTCCTGCACCGTAGCGGGTTTCAGTGGCATACGATGAATTTTCATTCCCGTGCATGGAATTTTCGGGGTTATTTCTCGGGGGTTTAAAGACGTACCTTGAAGCGTCGTCAGTCTCATACTTAATTCCCTCGGAACTCCTTGGATACGTCTTTGCTTTGCTTTCATTGTTATGCCACGAGCCTTGCGCAGACTTATCTGCAGGTCCGCCTATTCGCTGAAATACTGATGGCACTTGCAGGCTAATGTCGCTCTCCTGTTGGTTCAAATACGTCGGATATTCCATTGGATAGGGTGGCTGACCAACTTTACGGGACGAATTGCCGCCCCGATAATTACGGGACTGGGGATTGCCGTCGGTAGTTTGTGTGTCCTGCACATAGACCCCCATTGTATTCAACGCTTCGTATGGTTTTGGACACAACAGCTCATCCGACCAACCATGGCCCGGTCCAAGCGGCTGCATGGTCTGCAGGAAGGTGGGCTCATTATTTAAAGGCTGCTCGGAAGGTTCGACCCCTGCTTTGGCGGGCAGCATGCAGGACCAGCCATTTTCGAAGTAATCGGATTCTTCACCCGCCGCCAGGAATATACTAAGCGAGCCAATCGAGTCTAGCAGTTGGGAAGTACGTTTGAGGCGTCTGGGAGCCACATCGTTAGTCTGCTCCATGAGAAATATTGATTGGGACGGATCAGGCTGGAAGTAGTCGGGTTCGGAAACAGGAAAAGGGTCCAAATCTACTCGACTTGGTTCGTGCATAGATAAATGCTTGTATAGGGCCAGCATTAGAGAGGAGAAATGGAGAGTAGCGATAGCGTGCACTTAAATAAGAGTTGCAGCCGTTGTGGGGCACAAACAACACCTCAGCGACACAGCCCTGTGACGCATTCTTCGGGGAAAAAAGCCAATCTTGGCCCGCAGCACCGCAAGCAAAAAGGGGTACGAGTTTCCGGAGAAAGAATCGGCTCAGGGCCGTAGCGAGGATCGTTGCCAACTGTCCATATGGGGTGCAGCGAAAGTACATGCACAATGCACATTGCGCGGCGGGTGCATGGAAAGATGATTCCTTGAGGAGGTGCGATGGGCTCAATCCTCCCCAGCTCCATGGGAGCCAAAAAAAATTTTCAAAGTTGGTGGGATCCACAGTGACGATGGATCTGAGAGTTTTACTATGAGTGGAATAGATAAGCATCAAAATAGATGGGCTGCAAAGTGGGTGGGGCCTTTATAGGGCGCCTCATAATAGGAGGTTGCTTAAGGCGAGGTTGCTGGAATCATGGAGCAACATGGCGGTGCAAAAAAGTGACCTAGACTTTGCAGCCACCCTTACGGTAAGAAGCGCAGAATCGAGACCTGGGCCAGGAGGGGCCAGGCGTTCTCCACACTTTGTACGAGTTTACCGGACCTGCATATAGGCGCGTCACCAGCTACTACTTTTGCACGTCTTGCGCGCACGCTCCCATGTCCCCACATAATCCCAAGTCTCCCTCATATAAAGCGCCATCCAGCCCCCGAATTTTTCAAAAAAAAAGAAAAAAATTGTACATTCTGTAAATGCCAGTTTATTGGTCACGTGAGAATCATGTGAGAATAGTGACTGTCATATCATAAACCCATACACTCCCAAATAGTTAAAGAAAAATATAGGTCACGTGATACAAAAGACTTTCCAATCTTAATACCATAGTAGAGTCTATACGCCCCTATGTAATAATTTGTTACCGTAGTGCTAGGGTATTAAGCAGTATACAGGATACGATACGGGCATAGAGTTCAATTTCGGTATGGAGTATAGTAATATTAGGGATAGTAGTATGAGATCACGTGTATCACCTAATAACCGAACCACCTAGACCTGAACCACCTAGACCTGAACCACCTAACAACTGAACCACCTAATAACTGAACCATCTAATAACTGAACCATCTAATCATGCTACTTACATGATTCTAAAAAAAACACACACACATTACTCAGTAAGTCACGTGATATTCATTAAGTACCAATATCAGCATATCATAGCATGGTTGAGCAGTACCACTATAGGCAGCCCACCACCCACAAAGGTATTTGTTAAACAAGTGAGATGTCCTGGCCCGTGTATGCAGGAAGGTACTACTTGTGGAAAAGCGGAAAAAAAAATTAATTGGATAAAGGGACAAGTCTCTCATGAGGTTCCGAGGAATTTATGTGTAGACGAATACAGTGTTTTTCAAAACTATTCAAACCAGCGCGACAAAATGATTCAAACCAGTGCGACAAAATGATTCAAACTAGCGCGACAAAATGTTTCGTATCCCTTCGCACAATCTTTCAAACCATATGGACAAGTTGTTGTATACAGGATAATAAGGAAACCAGTTCAGTTCCGTCTGTTTTTCACCCTTGATTGGTATTGCAAGACTCCCAAATGTAGTACATATGATGCAATCGTCCAGATTTAAGCTTTCAGGATATTGAATTCTAATAAAAGTTAGTGTGAAACATTACGCCATTTGGTTTGAACCATTCTGTCTTTTTGGTTTGAAACATCTTGTCACGCCGGTTTGAATAGTTTTGTCGCGCTGGTTTGAATAATTTTGAAAAACACTGTATGTTGGAAAATAACACCGACTAAGAGCGCGCATGGTGCTCTAGGCTTGCAGAGCACCATTCGAGGACCATCCGAGCATCCGAGGATCAACGAAGGCCAACTCCCACATATATAAGAAGGCCTTCGCCACATCTTCTATTAGTTAACTTAATCGAATATCTCTACTGAGGGAGACATACCAAGAAGCCTCCCAAAACCAGACCCACCAGAACTCCTCGTACTGACAATGAGACTCAGCCTCCATTGTTTACTTATCTTGATGAGACAATGAGGTCCATATCCTACAGTAAGAGAGGACCTCTAGATCTTAAACCATGGTTACTCTACGGGCCACCTGATTCGCCAACATTACTAGCTGAGCTGGAATTACGTTTTCACTTCTACAATATAGAGTACTGTATATAGGAATGTAGTAGAATTCTTGAGCAGTAGTAAAAGTAGTAGTAAAAGTAGTAGTAAAAGTAGTAGTAGTACTAGTAGTACTAGAGTTGTAGTAGTAGTACTAGAGTTGTAGTCAGTAGTCAGTAGTCAGTAGTAGAGTTGTAGTTAGTGTTAGATTCTTGTTGTTATGTCAGGTATTCTGTTTACTATTTTCATTCTCCTATAGTGCTCCAGAAGGAGAAATCCGAGCTACTTAAGTATTTGACAACGGCTTTGCCTAGACACTATTGTTCTAGCTCATCACATTATCCTGGAACCTTGGGTTTATTACATTCCTTTTTGGTTGTACAATGATGGTGGAGGTGTGGCCCAGTGGGATGACCATTGTTAGGATTAGACAGCACTGTATATAAAAGTTTGTTTATAAGAAAAGAATAGCATGGTATCTTTTTTAAGGAAAAAAAGGGTTTGGGTGTATTGGTGTATTGGTGTATTGTGGTTTGAGTGGTATTTTTTTGTATGGCTGCGACTGGAGTGTGAGAATGTGAGAATAAATGACGGTGACGTAATGGTTTGAGTGATTTAAAAATTCGAAAAAAACTGTAAGAGTGAAATTTAAAAAAGGAAAATGAAAGGGAAATTAAAGAATGAAATCCTTGGCTTAGATATTTAGTATACTTTAACATTTTAAAAACTTGGTTCGCGCACGACCTATTTGATATCAGCATTTTATCATTAAGAGTAACAAATTAATGTGGAATTATGTACAGCTATAATATTAGTATTTCCTTCCACTGTGCCTTGGAAGCTGCTGTTGTCCTTGAAAAGGAATGATCTTCAAAGGGTCTTCAAAGATACAGTCATGCCAAATACCACATGTATTTTCAACTTATGTTTTAGTATATATTATTGCACAGGGAGATGTAAGTTGTACCTTACAAGACCAAAGTCCTAAGACGGGACGGGGCTTCAGCACGGCTGTTAGTTATTCACTCGTCTATGTCCTGCACATAATGCATCACTGGCCTCTATACAACACACTATTTAATTATCTCGCCATTCATATTCTATGAATGTCGGTCTACGTTGTAGATTAGGCAACACATGTTCCGCAACTATAGTTCCGGCACCAGGTGGACCATAGATTAACCATGGTGTGATGTCCAGTGGACACTGACTGAAGGATACTGTCCTCATAGTCTCTTCAAGATATATAAACACTTGAGGAGTGTTTACTTCAGGAGAAGAAGGAGATCTAGAGTTGTCAGTGTCCACTGGGTTATTGGTGGGTCTGGCTTTAGGAGGCATCTTGGTATGCCCCAGATAGAAGATATTTGATTGAGTTACTGAAAAGACGGATATGGTCCAGACTCTCTTATATAAGTGGGAGGTCTACCTTCACGGCACCAGGCGGTTGTAGTAACCATAGGTGCTTTTGAAGAACAGGTGCTTGTTATCGTTTTTCAATACGTCTGTATCCTGCACATAATATAACACTGGCCTGTATACAACACACTACGTAGTACCTTGGCTCTGTGTGTTGACAGGTATATAATATGGAGTGTTATGTTTTTTGATACATTTATGTTATGTTTAGATACATTTGTGTTATGTTCTTTAATACATTTATGTTATGTTCTTTAATACATTTATGTCATCTTCTTTGATACATTTATACCTAACTAAAACTATGTTCGTTGATGGTTCGTTGAAGAGAGGAACCGAAGCAGCTTATATAACTTTGAGAGAAACGTTGTATCGAAAAACTCTCTACCAGAACAATGGTAAGGATTGATCTAGAATATTCCAAAAGACCATCATAGGGGCTCTGCATATGGTGGATCTAACATGGAGCCACGTCCCTCTACTCGTTGGAGCTGACACTGGAGAAACCCTCAAAGGAGAAACCTCCAAAGGAGAAACCCCCAAAGGAGAAATGGGGACCCATGCGGAGAAACTCCAGCTTGCTCAATGTGGCTTCTTTGGATACTACTCTCGACCGTCGCTTGCAGACTTTCAGTGTTGCATGGCATAGAATCAAGGAAATACCAAAAATAGGCTTGGGAAGATATAGGGGTTCATCGATTATTAGACCCTTAGGGGTGTATATTACAGTGGTCCATCTTTCCGTCATCTCCCGTCATTTCCCGTCATTCTCCCAAATCATCCTAATAGTAAGACCTGTCAAATAGTACCTAGCATGTACGGAATCAAGGTACTTCGCAGATATCTTGTATGTGGACTAGGTGTTGACGCTTACTGCTTTGCGCCTGCAATTGTGGAAGAGTGATAACGTTTGTTAGATTTCTATAAACTCAACCTGGGGTCGCCGTGACAGATTTACTTATCCGCACTGTCTTAATGAGGCGGGTTACGCCTTTTTATAGACAAAAGCCACATTGGCCTGTATATAGTAATCTATATGCAGGCTGATCTAAATAATCCTCCTAGCGGTAATTTCCTCCCAGCAACCATTTCCTCCTAGTGTTAGAAATGTGCTCATCTGCACATGCATTAAGTGTTAAGTCTAACACTTACATGCTCCTCTATTCACATTCCCGTAGGACACGTGAACCTGAACTTCGCTCACGTGCCAGAAGGCACGTGATCATGAGGTACAGATGTCCCGCAAGTTCAACAGAGAGATCAGCACATGTGCGGCTACTGCATGTTCCAGTGAAGACATCCAGATGAAACAATGTAGGGTATTGTTGAAGGGAGACAAAGCTAGAGCCAAGGCTCTATGGGCTCTCGTCTAGCTCTGGGGCATTGTCTTGGAAGAAGACAATGTAGGTGAGAGAGATGGGTGAAAGAGAGCGGTTTAGGTGTTCCCGGGGACCTAACTATATATAGAGAGGATCCTGCTCTAGTTTGAGCGGCGTCCATTTGTGAGAAGAGTTCACTGATATCTATCTAGTTTAGAACGAATATAAGTGACCTAAGATGAACACCGAAACACCATACTTGAGAGAATTATTGGAGGCCAATGCCATAACAATTCCAAGTTACCAGAGAATTCACGCAAATTCTCAACACATAGCATGGACTCGGACCCTGCCGATTTGTTATTGGAGCTTGCTCCCATCAAGCTAAGCATAGCATATGCCCACCAAGTGTCTGGTATATTTTTGGTGGTATACATTTTTGGTGGCATACATTTTTGGTGGTATAAAATAGCGACACCAGAAATTTTATATTGGGGTGAGCATTCACATGACCAAAGTCAAGTGAGTGGCTGCGGTGCTAAATAGAGACACGGCAATAGCAGTTGCCTCAACAATTTAGAGTATAGAAAACAGAGTATACAATCCAGTACACTAATTTTAGTCCGTATATTTTTACTCTGGTAGTATAAAAGAGATAGATTAGGAAGGTGTAGTAGTCTTTGATTACATATCATCATGGTACATATCATCATGGTACATATCATTACATACCATCATGGTACAGTGTTTTTCAAAACTATTCAAAGCAGCGTGACAAAATGTTTCAAACCAGCGCAACAAAATGGTGCAAACGAATTGGCGTAATGTTTCACACCAACTTTCATTAGAATTCAATATTCTGAAACCTTAAATCTGGAGGATTGCCTCATATGTATTACATTTGGGACAGAAGTCTTGCAGTACCAATCAAGGTTCAAAACGGACGGAACTCAATTGGTTTCCTTGTTATCCTGTATACAACAGACTTGTAAGGGATGTACGAAACTTTTTGAATTATTGGTTTGTTTAATTTTGCTAGTGTGGTTTGAATCGTTTTGTCTTCTTGGTTCGAAACATTTTGCCGCGCTGGTTTGAATAGTTTTGAAAAACACTGTATCCCTTCGCACAGTCTTTCAAACCAAGTGGACAAGTTGTTGTATACAGGATAACAATAAAACTCAGTTCAGTTCCGTCTGTTTTTCACCATTGATTGGTAATGCAAGACTTCTGCCTCAAATATAGTGCCATATGAGGCAATCCCCGCGATTAAAGATTTCGAAATTTTGAATAATTGGTTTGTTTAATTTTGCTAGTGTGGTTTGAATCGTTTTGCCGCACTAGTTTGAATCGTTTTGAAAAACACTGTACATATCATTACATACTACATCATTATATACTACATCATTACACACTACATCATTACACACTACATCATTACACACTACATCATTACACACTATATCATTACATACTACATCATTACACACTACATCATTACACACTACATCATTGTATGGACAATACTATATATAGACTCTATGATTACTAATAATAATAAAGTAGATGTTGTTAGACCTACCATGGGTAGACCACTACCCATAGAGGTATCTTCGAGCCTACGAATGCCAGTGACTCATCCAAGGCACCATAACCCGTGACTTGGACTCATCGATTCACCTTACCTCGTGACATGGCGTTTAAGCGCCCTGCTTCACTCTCTGGTATTCGCTGGCTAGCTATATATTTACTCGGATTCCCACTTNCCTGCTTCACTCTCTGGTATTCGCTGGCTAGCTATATATTTACTCGGATTCCCACTTATTGGGAATCCATCAATGAATGAACATAACTCCCAGTATTAGACGTATTCAAGAATCTAACAGATGTCTCGTTATAAGTAGTCTTGGTACGTGGACGATGACTTCCTAGTAGTCTTGGTACATAGACGATGCGTGTATATAATAGTCGTAGGTACGTAGTTGTTGGAACATGCGACATGTGACTGATGAACTTGAGACCAGTACATGTGCGGGTACTGCATGCTCATGCCACGCTATCCAGATGAAAC
>NKZD01001685.1:0-95368 GCA_002370635.1 Metschnikowia cerradonensis
TACTATTACTACTAGTACTATTACTACTAGTACTATTACTACTAGTACTATTACTACTATTACTACTAGTACTATTACTACTAGTACTACTATTACTACTAGTACTATTACTACTAGTACTATTACTACTAGTACTACTATTACTAGTACTACTACAGACTACTACAGACTACTACTACTACAGACTACTACTACTACAGACTACTACTACTACAGACTACTACTACTACAGACTACTACAGACACTACTCTTCCACTGCCACACAGAAGTACTCTAATGGATCAAAAAGCTACACTGAATATAGAGTAGACTTTATAAGTACTACAGAACGTATGCTTAGTGTATAACTTTTAGGAAAAGAGGAAAGTAGCAACAGTAGATTGATCTCAAGTTAATACAACCTAGTAGTATCTGAAGCCTACATGTTTTTCAAGACTAAATAAGTTTATTACTAATAAAGTCACTGCCAGTACATCATATGAGTGAGTTGAATAAACGAATTATGTTGATAGAAGTAGCCGTAGAGGATATAAATGATACAGGAGTAGTAGTAGTAGTAGTATAGTAGTAGTAGTAGTAGTAGTATAGTAGTAGTAGTATAGTAGTGGTAATACTAGTAGTAGTAGTAGTAGTAGTAGTAGTAGTAGTAATACTAGTAGTAGTAGTAGTAGTAGTATAGTAGTGGTAATACTAGTAGTAGTAGTAGTAGTAGTAGTAGTAGTAGTAGTAGTAGTAATACTAGTAGTAGTAGTAGTAGTAGTAGAAGTAGTAGTAGTAATACTAGTAGTAGTAATACTAGTAGTAGTAGTAGTAGTAGTACTAGTAGTAGTAGTACTAGTATAGTAGTAAAGAAATTCAAAGGACTTGCATAGTGATACTATACTATATTAAATACTACCATATCAGTACTCTACTGAATTCACTAGTGACTTTTTAATACCACTACTGCTACTCTACTAGTGCTACTACTATAGTAGACGACATATATAAACGTTCATAGTACTGTTAGTCTGTATAGTTACTACTTCAACTCTACTACTACATATATTAATACAAATATTACTACTGCAACTCTACTACTACGAATATTACTACTATATATACTATGTAATACGATGTGTTAGATCCACCATAGGCAGAGCCCTACCTATAGATGTATTACGAACCCCCTACTCTGTCCAATCGTAATAATGGCCATTGCAAACGCCGTGTCAATATTCCAGAACAATTCTTACCATTGTTCTAGTGGAGAGTTTTTCGAATGCTACGTTTTCTCTCAAAGTTATATAAGCCGCACCAGTTACTCTTTTTGAGGAACCATCAACGAACATAGTTTTAGTTAAGGCATAAAAGTATTAAAGGATATAACACTATGTGATACTATGTGCTACTATATGATACTATGTTATACTAAGATACAGTACTACTCCACCATTCGCCAACTACTCTACTATCGACCAACTAGTCTTTGACTCACAAACTAGTCTTCCACTATTCACCTACATATACTGCTATACTAGAGTACTATAGTATACTACATTACTACTCACTATTCTATACTAGTACTACTACTATTACTACTAGTACTACTACTATTACTACTAGTACTAGTACTACTACTATTACTACTAGTACTAGTACTACTACTATTACTACTAGTACTAGTACTACTACTATTACTACTAGTACTAGTACTACTACTATTACTACTAGTACTAGTACTACTACTATTACTACTAGTACTAGTACTACTACTATTACTACTAGTACTAGTACTACTACTATTACTACTAGTACTAGTACTACTACTATTACTACTAGTACTAGTACTACTACTATTACTACTAGTACTAGTACTACTACTATTACTACTAGTACTAGTACTACTACTATTACTACTAGTACTAGTACTACTACTATTACTACTAGTACTAGTACTACTACTATTACTACTAGTACTAGTACTACTACTATTACTACTAGTACTAGTACTACTACTATTACTACTAGTACTAGTACTACTACTATTACTACTAGTACTAGTACTACTACTATTACTACTAGTACTAGTACTACTACTATTACTACTAGTACTAGTACTACTACTATTACTACTAGTACTAGTACTACTACTATTACTACTAGTACTAGTACTACTACTATTACTACTAGTACTAGTACTAGTACTACATCTACTATTACTACTATTACTACTAGTACTAGTACTAGTACTACATCTACTATTACTACTAGTACTAGTACTAGTACTACATCTACTATTACTACTATTACTACTATTACTACTAGTACTACTATTACTACTATTACTACTAGTACTACTAGTACTACTACTGACTACTACTGACTACTACTGTTTGAAGCCGCAAAAATTCCCCCTTTGAGGAACCATCAACGAGTCAAAATAACTATACAGTAACAGAAGTTCTGGAAAGAGACTGATAGAGTATAAGTACGAAGTGTAGTAGTAATTTCTAAATGTCTCCACTGATCATTCCATCAAATCACAATTCAACAGTGGAACCACTACAGTGACTATTAAAAGTTGTATCAGAGCATCAGAGCATCAGAGGATAGTGTAGGAGATAGTATTGGAGATACCACCAGTCATATACTACATACTACTCTACATACTTCAATACTACTCTACATACTACTCTACATACTTCAATACTACTCTACATACTACTCTACATACTTCAATACTACTCTACATACTACTCTACATACTATATATACCACTCTACTGTTGTCTTGTGATAGATTGGATTCAGTCACTTATATGTATAGTTGAAGATCTCACGTATGGAGTCATTATAGTGGTGCTTCAGTGTCAGTGAAAGTACTGGTTGGAAGGAGAAGACTAGTGTTACTAGTTACCATGAGTGCCACTGTATCAATAAGTCATCAGTGATTATCAGTCTGACTGCCTAATTTATATCTATTGTACACTACTCATCATTTAGGACTACTTCTACTGACTTACATTTGTGCTGACTTACTGGTTGTGCTGACTTACTGGTTGTGCTGACTTACTGGTTGTGCTGACTTACTGGTTGTGCTGACTTACTGCTTGTGCGGACTTAAACTTATACTAACTTACTACTTATACTGAAAACTTAAATTACAGTGAAAAGAACATTAATCCCATATCTTCTATATAGTAACTATACTCTATCACTTAGCTTGCAGTTTCAGTCCCATAGATTATTTATCTGCTATACTGTAATACCCGATTGTAGCACTTATTGAACCATTGATATACCGATTTAATCCTCTCTGGTATTAATATACCACTATATTTGTTAGATCCACCATAGGTAGGTAGGGTCCGGACTATAGAGGTATTATGAACCCTACTCTGTGCGATCGTAATAATGGCCATTGCAAACGCCGGGCCAATATTCTAGAACAACCCTTACCATTGTTCTAGTAGAGAGTTTTTCGAATGCCACATTTTTTTTTATTATGTTCTCTCAAAGTTATATAAGCCGCTCCGCTTCCTCTCTTTGAGGAACCATCAACGAACATAGTATCAGTTAGGCATAGATGTATCAATGAACATAACAATATTACATTTATTGTACTTGATTACTATACTATACTACTGTACCGGGCTACTAATCATGAACTACTATACTACTATACTGTATGACTATAATCATGGACTACTGTACTAATATACTGTATGATTACTCTATAATACGTTTTATGACTACTAATTGGTCGTAATCTACTTACTACTAGTGCTACTAATACTAGCACTAATAATACTGTACTACTAGTACTACTAATACTAGCACTACTAATACTACTACTACTGTACTACTACTGACTACTGACTACTGTACTACTGTACTACTGTACTACTAGTACTACTACTACTGTACTACTGTACTACTGTACTACAATTAATAACTAAATTAGCTATAAAAGAATATAATTTAATGATAAATAATCCTAAAGAATACTTAAATAGTTACAAGACTTTAGTTAAATATAAAAATAATCAATTAAAATTTAATATGTTAGCTAATTCTAATTATAGTAAATTAATTAATTATAAATCAGGTGGGATTATAATCAACAAATAACAAGTTTTAGTTGGAACAATTGTTTTATTCGTTTATGTTATATATATATTATGTTAAATTCTATTCCTGTTTTTGCAGAAATCAAGAAAGTAGAAAGATTGATATAAAATTTATAGCTTTCGTTACAATAAATTAGCTTCATTATTTAATTTACCTGAATCTAAAGGTTTATTTCCTTACAAATTTGCTAATGTTAATAATATATTTTACAATAGTGAAGTACCTAAAAGATAAGCTGTACTCAACATATAATTAAAATAAAAGTTATTATCTTATTTTCTAATAGTATTTTTTTATTTATAAATTAAATCCCGAAGGGAATAACTAGCAAAATTATCAAATTTATAGCTTCAGCATTAATAAATAAAGTAGTAACAATAGATGTAGCTTTCAAGAAACTGCGTTTGTCAGATAATTTAACTGTCATAGTATTTCATTTATTTTTTTTCATAAGTAAGTTTTTACACATTAATGCATAAGAATTTTTATATGTTCTATAAATTCATTTAGTAACTCTACCAAATGTGTAATAATCCATACATAGTTTCAACATATTCTCTAAATAAAGAATCATCTTTATCAGTATATAATAATCCACTTAACAAGGTTATTTCATAACCTCGTTCAACAGCATAATCTAATTCGATACTGCTTCAATATCCCTTAAATTCTCCTACAGGATAGATACTACTACTACTGTACTACTACTGTACTACTACTACTGTACTACTACTACTGTACTACTACTACTACTACTACTACTACTACTACTACTACTACTACTACTACTACTACTACTACTACTACTACTACTACTACTACTGTACTACTACTGTACTACTACTACTGTACTACTACTACTACTACTACTACTGTACTACTACTACTACTACTACTGTACTACTACTGTACTACTACTACTGTACTACTACTACTACTACTACTACTACTGACTACTGACTACTGACTACTGACTACTGACTACTGACTACTGACTACTGACTACTAGTGTTAGATCCACAATAGGTAGAAAACTACCTATAGATACAATATGGAGCCTACGATGACCGATTCTAGTAGTGTTTACTACAATTGCCGTGACACGGCATTTGATAGTTGTGACAACTCGTGAATCCGAGGCCCTTTTCGAACATTCCAGAAACAATACTTCAATTGTTCTGGTGGAGAGTTTTTCGGTGCCACGTTTCTCTCAAAGTTATATAAACCACTTCGGTTCCTCTCTTTGAGGAACCAGCAACGAGTACAAGATTAGGTTAAGACACGTTATAAAGAACATAAAAACTAGTACTATTAGTACTACTACTATACTACTATTACTACTATTACTACTACTACTACTACTACTACTACTACTACTACTAGTATTACCACTACTACTACTACTACTATAGTAGTACTACTACTAGTATTACCACTACTATACTACTATTACTACTATTACTACTATTACTACCACTATTACTACCACTACTACTACTAGTACTACTTGTTGAACTTGAGGCATCAGTACACGTGAGGGTACTGCATGTTCAAGTGACTTTATACAGATGAAACAATGCTAGGCTCCGTCTAGTGTTGGTCTAAGCTCTGGCTATTGTCTTGGGAAAAGACAATGTCGGCAAGAGTTTGACGACAGAGAGAGATGGAGCATACAGTGTTTTTCAAATCAATTCAAACCAGTGCGACAAAATGTTTCAAAGTAGCACGACAAAATGTTTCAAACCACACTAACAAAATGATTCAAACCACACTAACAAAATGATTCAAACCACACTAACAAAATGATTCAAACCACACTAACAAAATGATTCAGACCACACTAACAAAATGTTTCGTACCCCTTCGCATAATCTTTCAAAGCATATGGACAAGTTGTTGTATACAGGATAATAAGGTGTAGATTCTTTAACTCCAGCTCCGCTAGGAATGCTGGGGAATCAGGTGGCCCATAGAGTAACCATGGTTTAAGGTCCAGAGATCTCTTCTGACTATAAGATACGGATCTCATTGTTTCATCAAGATAAGTGAACACTTGAGTTGAGGTGTTTACTTCAGACATAGGCGGAGCCTCAATGTCAGTACCAGGAGATCTGGTGGGTCTGGATCTGGGAGCCATCTTGGTATGTCTCCCTAGGTAGAAATATTCGATTAGTTAACTCATTCATGAGAGGTATAGCGAAGGCCTCATTATGTATATGGGAGTCGGCCTCCACTGACCCTTGGTCCCCCCCCTTGGTTGTGTTGTCCTTAGAGACGTGCCCTGTGCAAGCCTAGAGCGACGTGCGCGCTCTTATTCGGTGCTATTTTCCAACACAAGGAAACCAGTCCAGTTCCGTCCGTTTTTCATCCTTCATTGGTACTGCAAGACTTCTGTCCCAAATGTAGTACCATATGAGGCAATCCTCAAGATTTAAGGGGTGATTTCAGAATATTGAATTCTAATAAAAGTTGATGTTAAACATTTTTTCTTCTTGGTCCGAAACATTTTGTCTTCTTGGTCCGAAACATTTTGTCTTCTTGGTCCGAAACATTTTGTCTTCTTGGTCCGAAACATTTTGTCTTCTTGGTTTAAAACATTTTGTCACGCTGGTTTGAATAATTTTGAAAAACACTGTATCCATTTTATGTTACTTATGTTATCGGTCTGATCTTCACCTTTGCAACAACTCTCGAGAGCTATAATCTCGGGAAAGCAAACAGTAAAGCTTGTGTTGATATACGTAATGATTCTTGTTTTGTACTTAATTGTGTTTTTTTTAGATATTAAAGGTAAGTCAAGAAATATGTAGTGATATCTCGTGTTGAGCAAACAGCACTTGCTGTCTCGGTAAGCACCGCAGCTACTCGCGTGACTTTGATCATGTGAAGGCTCACCCTAAATATAAAAAGACAAGCTCCCATTCTATTAGAGTCTCGAGATACATATCAACTGAGAGGGAGACATATCAAGATGTATCCCGATACCATACCCACCAATATGAATTAATGTAGAGGTACTGATGTTTACTAAGGACTTGGACTGTTTCGCCACAGCTCGGATATTATGGTTGGGGATCACAAGAATCCTGCCACACCATGCGAACAAATATCTGCCACTTCGCCAAACTCAGTCATATCCAACACTCCTCCGACACCAACTAGGACATTCTTAATAAGACTTTTGACCAAAGGAAGGTAATCTTTCCAACCCCTTCTCTCCATTCTATTTGGGTTATTGGACTTGACCGTGACTCCAGGAAGGGCCACCATATCCTCCAACAACAAGCCGTTCATCTGGGCAAATTTCTCGGTACCAAGAAGTAAAGGTCTACTTTATTTTCTGGTTGATCGTATTTTAAGTTCTAATTGGGGTCTGTTTTACGTTCTAATTATCTGAATATAATGGTATGTGTCAAATCCGCCATTGGTAGACTCACTACCCATCGGTATTTTTAGAGCCTACGAAAGTCGATTAGACAGCTACTCGCCTCCGAGTCTGACAACTAGTTACATTTGTTGGTCGTTTCTTTTGTTCTTTTGTTGGTCGTTTCTTTTGGCACCGAATGTCCGATTAGTCATGTCATCGCATCGCCTCATCGCATCACCCTTTTTGTTACTTAAATAGCTCAGGTTCCACCTTCTGAGGAACCATCAACCAAAAAACATAGTAAACAGAGTGCCTGACGTAAACTGGAATGTAACACTATGGTATTTGATATTTAACAACTTTGGGAAAAAGAGATGTATGTATATGCCTCAAAAATACCTATGCATGGAATATATTGATGGAGCCAGGAAAAAATCTACAACAGTATATCCCCATCCACTCTCCATATAGCTCTAGTTTAATACTTGTCAGAACCGTCATAGGTAGTGGCCTACATATTGAGGAATGTTTAAGCCTCTCTGCTGATATCTACCAGCCACCTAAACAGCCACCTAAACAGCCACCGACCAGCCACCTAAACAGCGTGCCTCCCTCTAAGACCTAGTACAGTGTTTTTCAGAACGATTCAAACCAGCGCGTCAAAACGATTCAAACTACACTACCAAAATTAAACAAAACAATACACATCACCGCTAACAAGTTGTTGTATACAGGATAATAAGGAAACCAGTTCGGTTCCGTCCGTTTTTGACCCTTCATTGGTAGTGCAAGACTCCCAAATGTAGTAAATTCTAATAAAAGTTGGTGTGAAACATTACGCCACTTGGTTTGAAAGACTGTGCGAAGGGGTACGAAACATTTTGTCTTGGTTTAAAACATTTTGTCTTGGTTTAAAACATTTTGTCACGCTGATTTGAATAGTTTTGAAAAACACTGTAGTAACCACAGGTGCATAGGAAGAACATGTGCTTGTTACCGCGCTATCCCTACAAGCTATTGGGGATACTGAGCGCGTTCACCTTGTTACCGTTTTTCAGTAGTCTATTTAAGGTGCGACGGTTCCTGGGGGAGGAAGTTGTAGGAGGAATCAGCGGCGAATGAACATAGTAAAGAGTGTACCTGACGTAACCGGACTCTAACAGTTTAGTATAGAGTAATAGTTCAGTATAGTTGTATAGAGTACTAGTTTAGGATAAAGTACTAGTTTAGGATAGAGTACTAGTTTAGGATAGAGTACTAGTTTAGGATAGAGTACTAGTTTAGGATAGAGTACTAGTTTAGGATAGAGTACTAGTTTAGTATAGACTTGTATAGACTTGTATAGACTTGTATAGAGTTGTAGTTCAATATTTCAGCAGAATACTCATCAACAGTAGCTTCCACAATGCTGGTGTGTCTTCTTGGTTTGAACCATTCTGTCTTCTTGGTTTGAACCATTTTGTCACGCTGGTTTGAATGGTTTTGAAAAACACTGTATATATGTAACTCGGATTCGTCCATAGAAGGAATAATCAACGAATACAGATAACTTCATACAAACGTTACAACAAGAATCTAACAATACTAGTACTAATACTACTGCTCCTCAATACCATCTACTAGTACTGGTATTATTCTAGTGATGCTCTGATATTATTAATGGTACTGTAGGCTTTAATATTATTGCTGTGGTTCTTGATTAATGAAAGCGTCCTTTATAAATGCTTTTGCAGTGGCTACTTCATCTGGTAGCTCCATCTGATAGCTCCATCTGGTAGCTCCATCTGCGGGGACTGAGGTAAGACTATCAAGATTCCTCTGTAAATTGACAAGAACATTGTCTCTGCTAATGCTTCTTTGGTCTACTAAGCCTGCGAGACACACATTCATTGGTAGTTCACATTCTCAACTCTTCTACTTCACATTGTGTACTCTTCTACTTCAAATTCTCTCAATCTACTTCTCTTTACGCAACTCTTTCAACTTCAATTACTATGGTCCTGTTTAGAAAGCTCTTTAGAAAGCTCTGTAGAAAGCTCCGTAGAAAGCTCTGTAGAAAGCTCTGTTAATAACCATCCTGCTTAGAAAGCTCTGTTCAATGGCGATCCCACAACCTTACCCTTGTAGAATTGCACCGTCTTGGCGGCTCTGTCGGCAACGCCCTCAGCAGTGAACTCAAAGAACTTGTAAAGGTCGTCGGCCTTGCCGGAGGCTCCAAATCTGTTCAATCCGAATTGCTCGTGAGAGTACTTGGACCAGCCGAATGTCGACATCACCTCCACCGACATGATAGGCACTCCGTCAGGCAAGATCGACAATCTGTAGCTCTGGGGCTGCTTGTCGAACGTGTGGAAGTCAGGCAACGACACAACGTTAGCCTTGATTCCCTCCTCGGCCAACTTCTTGGCAGCGTCGATGGAAATCGAAACCTCGGATCCTGACGACACAATGATGATGTCGGCCTTGTCTGCGGCCTTGTGGACGTAGTATCCACCCTTGGAGGCGGCCTCGATGGACGAGCCTTCCAAGTGGGGCAAGTTTTGTCTGGTCAAGGCAAGAATGTGTGGGGTTTCCGTAGACTCAAGGGCTGACTTGTAGGCGGCGGACGTCTCGTTACCGTCAGCTGGTCTCCACACGGAAATGTTTGGAGTGGCTCTGAAGTGGGCCAACGTCTCAATAGGTTGATGGGTAGGTCCATCTTCTCCCAAACCAATGGAATCGTGTGTGGCGATCCAGATCACTGGCAAGTGAGACAAGGCTGACAATCTCACGGCTCCGGCGGCGTAAGAAACAAAGTTCAAGAAAGTACCTCCAAAGTTCTTGAAGTTACCACCAAAGGCGGCAATACCGTTCATGATGGCACCCATGGCGTGCTCTCTGACACCGTATCTGATGTAACGACCGCTGTACTCACCCAACTTAGTGCTTGGGTGTTGGAAGTCCACCATGTCGGTGGTTCTGGTCAAGTTGGAACCGGTCAAGTCGGCAGATCCTCCAATGAGCTCTGGGATTTGAGGAACAAGCTTGGTCAACACCATCTCGGACAACTTTCTAGTGGCCAAAGGCTTGTCGTCCTTGGTGTAAGTAGGCAAGTGTTGGGTCCAGTTCTCAGGCAATTCACCCCTGAGTCTTCTGGCCAAAGCCTCTCCATCAGCATCGTTGTTCTTGATGTAGGCCTCAACCTTCTTGTTCCACTCAGCCTCGGCAGCGGCACCTTGCTTGGCGATTTCTCCGTAATAGTCGTAGACTTCTTGAGGAACCACAAAGGTCTCATCTGGGTTGAAACCCCACTTCTCCTTCAATTGCTTGACATCGTCAGCCTTCAATGGGGCACCATGCACACCGTGGGTACCTTGTTGCAAGGAACCGAAACCAATGATGGTCTTCAAACGCACCAAGGTTGGGTTGTCGTTGGACTTGGCCTTCTTGATGGCTTCAGCAATGCCCTCCAAGTCGTCGTCACCCTTCTCAATGGTGATGAGGTCCCATCCGTAGGCCTCGTAACGCTTCATGACGTCTTCAGTGAAGGCCACGTTGGTGTCACCATCAATGGAGATTCTGTTGTCGTCCCAGAAGGCAATGATGTTGTTCAACTTCAAGTGGCCAGCCAAGGAAGAGGCCTCGGAGGACACACCCTCCATAAGACATCCATCACCCAAAAACACGTAGATCCACGAGTCGGAGATCTCCTTGCCGTAGGTGGCAGCAAACTGCTTCTGGGCAATGGCCAAACCAACGGCATTGGAGATACCCTGGCCCAAAGGACCGGTGGTGAGCTCAACACCTGGCACCTCGTGTCTCTCAGGGTGACCTGGGGTCTTGGAGTTGAGTTGTCTGAATTGCTTCAAGTCTTCAATTGACAATTCAAAGCCGTAAAGGTGCAACATGGAGTACAAGAGTGCACATGCGTGACCATTGGACAAGACGAATCTGTCTCTGTTGAGCCAATCAGGATTCTTTGGGTTGAACTTCATTTCCCTCCAGACGGCATGGGCGGCGGGAGCCAAACCAAGAGGGGCTCCGGGGTGACCGGAGTTGGCCTTGGAGACAGCATCAACTGCCAATAAACGGATGGTGGCGATTGCTTTTTGGTCAATGTCAGACATGGGAAAAAATATGGGGGGGTTGGGAGTTGGGGGAGGGAACGCGGAGCTTATATAGTTGGGCGGGAAAAAAACCGGTGGCAAGGAGCGTGGGGGTATTGCTGTATGAGAATCGAGGGCCTGGGACAGGAGGACGAAATTCGAGGGCCCAACAGAATGCGCGAGTTCCGGTCTGGCAACACCAGGAGCCCCGGTGAGGCAATAAAGAGAAACGAGGGGCAGGAAAAAAAGGGAAAAGGGCAGCACATAGCTTTAAATATACATAGGGGATCTATAGATGCATGCATGGAGTGCATGGGGGGGGGTTTGTGGTTGGATATAAGGGGAAATGGAGGATAGTAGAGGAGATCAGAGAGAATCCGAGGGCACGTTGCTCCCCTGAGTTCCGAGGGCCCGGAGCGTTTCGCGGGCGTACATTGGCAACCACAATGCACCATTACGCATGCTCGCCCCGGATAAGGCTGGTCCGAAACTTTAAGTGTCCACCCCGGATCTCCGGCCGGGTCGGAGTTCCGAGGGCACGAACTAAATTAAATGGAAATTAAATTAAACAAATTGATCCGATAAGATCACGTGACCAAACCAATCACTCAAAGCTTGCTGTTGCGCACATGATAAAGTTGCTATCTCGTTTCTTTTCCGATCAAGTCCGAAAGATAGTGTGGTCGTGCTAAACCCAAAAAGGACAGATGATGGCCTGGGCTTACTGTATATATCTTGCAAAAGGCCGCAGGACAAAGTGGATAAAGTGCAAAGCAAGTATTGAGCGGATCAGCTCACAGGGTCCGCATTAGGAAAGACAAAGCCCCGGATCCGGTAACATCAGTACACCGCACCTTGCAACACGTCACGTGCAATCACCACTTATGTCAAAACCATCGCTATACTTACCAAAGTAGAAGACCAATGGCACGCAATTTCAGGCGAATTGTCAATTTAAACGTACAGGTAGAGTAGAAGTAGAAATCAGTATTTTCATGGCATAAAAATTTTGGCATACAAAAAATCGGGACTTAGACGTAGGTGAATTTATGGTTATACTCCAGTTACGTCAGGGCCTCTGGTTACTATATTCATTCGCCAATGATTTCTCCGAGGGAGGAATCTGAGGTACTTAAATACTTTTAAAGGAGAGGGCGTGAGAGGCTTAGCCCGAGAACAATAGCGATGAATGCCGTTCCAATATCGTACGCCGTCCCAATATCATACGCCGTTCCAATATCATACGCCGTTCCAATATCATACGATGTTAGGGCCGCAGCTTCTTGAAGTGGCCATTGTTAGGATTAGACAGTGTAGGCTCGAAATACCTTAATAGGCAGGTTACTCCCCATTGTGGATCTAAAAAATTAGGTGTTTTTAGTAGTTAACCACTTAAGACTAGCCGCTTAAGACTAGCCACTCAAGACCAGCCACTAGCCACTCAAGACCAGCCACTAGCCACTCAAGACCAGCCACTAGCCACTCAAGACTAACCACTCAACACTAATAGTAACAGTAACAGTAAGCAGTAACAGTAAGCAGTAAATATATATTTAATTACCAACTCCTAATAGCAGCTACTAATACTTATATTATTTCTGCTAATAGTAAGTACTGAGAGTGTTAGAACTTGTGCAGGACTTTGGGATTTGTAAAACAAAGTTTATATCAGTTGTATATTCGAATACTATAATAGACTTAGAGAGATCACTGAGGATTCTTCGGATTCATCGGATTCTTCGGATTCTTCGAATTCATCGGATTCTTCGGATTCTTCGAATTCATCGGATTCATCGGATTCATCGGATTCATCGGATTCATCAAATTCATCGGATTCATCAGATTCATCAGATTCATCAGATTCTTCAGATTCTTCAGATTCTTCAAATCACGCGAACCTGCTAGTTTTATATACTTCCTTGCTGCTTCGGGTAACCCTTGAGGGATTTCTTGAAACATCCGGCCTTTGGGATGTGAAACTTTGGGAAGTGAAACATCGCGTTGTTTCAAATTGGCTCGGAGAAGTCCTTATCAGGAATTTTCCCTGGCGCGGGCATATCACATGCGTCCTCTTGCATGGAGCCTAGCGCCCAGTATTTAAGGAGGCTTGAATACTAACCTTCACACCATCTCATACTCGTGAATGGTATGGTTCGAGGCTGAGTCGAAGCTATGCCGTTAGTAGAATCCACCGACACTAAATACTCAATTCTAGTGCTCGTAGGATTTTTCCTAACAGAGAGTAGAGCAAGACTGGCTTACAGTAGTAAACGCTGAAAGACTGGTCAGAGTTGAACGCTGAAGGACTGGTCAGAGTTGAACGCTGAAGGACTGGTCAGACTCATCAGTTCCACACATCTAATGATCCTTCCCGAATAGGACCTTTTGTTGAAGCAAAGTCAACTCAGGAAACATGATGTCCTATCCTACTTCTATGACAGGACACTAAGGTATAGGTATAAAGTATATTAAGACATACAGTTAAATGGTGTAGTAGACTATGAAGGGTATAGTAGACTATGAAGGATATAGTAGACTATGAATGACACAGAATGATATAGTACACTATGAATGACACAGAATGATATAGTACACTATGAATGACACAGAATGATATAGTAGACTAAAAACTCTTCATTAGATCAATGGTAAGGATTGTTCTAAAATAGCCATCATTGTACGAAGTACTATGATGGTACAATGATGGCTATAAGATTTGTTGCAATTTCTCGTTGACGTAGTTGATACACACCTGCTAGGAGGAGTTTTGCTCGAAGATCTCAAACCCGTAGATATCCAAAATACCAATAGACTTCTTCTCTATGGTTTATTGGTTACCCTTTAAGGGCACATTGACGCGCTCCACGATCCAATCAAATGAATTATTGTAAGTACCCTTTGAAAGAGCATCACGCACAGCCGTAGCTTGCACAATGTTCAAAGGCAGGGAAGAAGTGAAGTAGAGAAAGGAAGAGTTAGTAAGTAGAAAAAGGAAGAGTTAGTGAAGTAGAAAAAGGAAGAGTTGGTGAAGTAGAGAAAGGAAGAGTTAGTAAGTAGAAAAATGATGAGTTAGTGAAGTATAGATGAAGGGCAGATTTAGAGGGAATATTCAGAGTTGAAGTAGAATTCGACATTTGTCTTAAGTCAGGAGAATCAATAGCAGGCTACATGTTCCCACCAGACGACCAGGTGAATAGAGCAGAGTAGAGTAGAGCAGAGCAGAGTAGAGTAGAGTAGAGTAGAGTAGACTAATCTGGATGGACAACCGGACCATACATACATAATGTATGCGGATAGTATTGAGGGTTAATATCCTTTTGACTGGTTGGAGTCATGATCCGACAAAAATAACCTATAAGAAGCGGTATCATCAGTAGTACTTCAGTACTTATACTTCTAACTATTGATTGCACTGGGTTCTTGGACTCCAAGATTTGAGCTTCAGGTATTGAACCCCAATTTTTAAGCTCCAGTTTTTAAGCTCCAACTTTTGGAAGTTGATTCAGCTAGTTTGATCCACTACTACCCTACACCTATACTTGGAGGTTACGATCGACATAGTTTTCTCAGTTTCTTATATAGTACCCCAGTCTTATCTTGCTAATTACTATAGTACTACCATTACATTACTATCATACTACCACCACCACTACTACTACTACTATATCACTATACACCAGACGCTAAGTCAATGTGTACTCTACTCTATGCCACCAGTCTATAGTACACTACACTGTACACTACACTGTAGACTGTAGACTGTAGACTGTAGACTGTACACTAGACTGTACACTACACTGTAGACTGTAGACTGTAGACTGTAGACTGTACACTAGACTGTACACTAGACTGTAGACTGTAGACTGTGGACTGTAGACTGTACACTACACTGTTAACTACACTGTAAACTATACTGTACACTGCACACTACACTGTACACTACACTGCACATTAAACTATATACACTCTTTTACCCTTCTAGTGTCTAGTCTCTTTTTCTCGGTTTAAAGGTTAGGATCAACATACCCATGTTCGTTCACTACTGAAATTAAATCTTTCCCAGGTTCGCCCACTTCAGTCTTCAATATATCCATCTGAAAATTTCTACCACCACCAACATTTGCACTGGACGTGGTTCCACGGATTCCACATTCAAGTTTTGCATGGTGCTATAATAACATACAACCGTGGGACAATATTTAGCCGGTGCTCTACACTATATTTAGACTGTGCTCTACACTATATCTAGATGTACTACACTATATTTAGATTTACTACACTATATTTAGATTTACTACACTATATTTAGACGGTGTACTACACAAGGCAAAACCTTAGGGACCAGAAGTCCAACTGAACGAGCCCCATGGACTACACGTCAGACTAATTAGAATACCACGTAATTTACTGACTACACAATTACTGACTACACAATTACTGACTACATTGACTGACTACATTGACTGACTACTGAAACAAAAGACTAAGTACCTTTTAGTAGAAATGGTATGAAGGAGATAAGTAGATATTTAGATATTTAGAGTTAGACTTGAAGTAGAAGTAGAATTCAGCATTTCATGGCATAAACCATTGGCATAAAAATCTGAATCTAGACGAATTAGGTATTTTTAGTAGTACACCACTCAAGACTAGCCACTCAAGACTAGCCACTAACAGTAACAGTAACAGTAAGCAGTAAATATATATATATATTAATTATCAACTGCTAATAGGAGCTACTAATACCTATAATACTTCTGTTAATAGTAACTACTGAGAGTAGAGGAAGACTTGAAAATTTAAGGATTAAGTGAAGTGGAGAAATATCGAGTTAGAAAGGTAGAGATTTAGAGGAGTTTTAGAGGAGGAGTTTTAGGGTTAAAGTTGAAGTTTCAATATTCTTCTTAAGTCAGGAGAATCAATAGCAGGCTACATGTTCCCAAACGACCAGGTGAATAGAGTAGAGTAGAGTAGAGTAGAGTAGAGAAGAGTAGAGTAGAGTAGAGTAGAGTAGAGTAGAGTAGAGTAGAGTAGAGTAGAGTAGAGTAGAGTAGAGTAGAGAAGAGTAGAGTAGAGTAGAGTAGAGTAGACTAGACTAGACTAGACTAGACTAGACTAGACTAATCTGGATGGACAACTAGATATCCAGGCAGCTACCGATTCAAACCCGTTAGAAGCTTACCCTTGCGAATACAGGCTGAAGCCTCAATTCCCGTTATAATTCTAACCCACTATACAGTATTTTTCAAAATTATTCAAAGCAGCGCGACAAAACTATTCAAACCAGCGTGACAAAATGTTTCAAACCAGCGTGACAAAATGTTTCAAACCAGCGTGACAAAATGTTTCAAACCAAAAGGCGTAATGTTTCACACCAACTTTTATTAGAATTCAATACTCTGAAATCTTAAATCTGGGGATTACCTCATATGTACTACATTTGGGAGTCTTGCAATACCAATCAAGGGTGAAAATCGGACGGAACTGATCTGGTTTCCTTGTTATCCTGTATACAACAACTTGTCCATATGGGTTGAAAGACTGTGCGAAGGGGTACGAAACATTTTGTCGCGCTGGTTTGAATAGTTTTGAAAAACACTGTATCACTCTCACTCCCAATAGACCTACAATATATCATATAAAACCTTATTCAAGCAATAATAAAACCTTATTCAAGCTTTAATGTGAACTGCTCTATTAAGATTATTACATTCAATACTGATTTGTTTCTGAAATTTAATATAGCGTAAAAGTCAAATCTACTGTACCTTCTTTTTTTTCACTCTCACTGTCATATTGTCATATTGTCATATTGTCGATTTCTGCAGCCTCACTATGTGATTAAGGATAATAGTGATCAGATTATAGTTGTGATTAAGGATAATAGTGATCATATCATAACTGAGATTGATGATAATTGTGATCATATCATAGCTGAGATTGATGATAATTGTGATCATATCATAACTGAGATTAAGGATAATCAGTTCATAGTTGACATTGAATCGTCATTCCAAAGACTCCGGCTCCGCATGCCAAAGTCAATGTTGAAGCCAACAAAAAAGTTTCCAAGACTTAAATAACTTTTACTTCAGCGAAAGGCCAATCAGGAATATTTAGTCGCAAAGCAACTCTTTTAAGGAGACCCACCCCACCAAGAAAAACGAGGTGGTTCATAACCATATCCCAGCTGACATCAAGTTTGCTTTGAAGTTCAAGTGGGAGTTTCTTGTCAAAGTCATTGAAATGAGTCTATGAGTGCGGTTATTGGGGTGAGTCTTTAGTGAGTCTTTAGTGAGTCTTTAGTGAGTCTTTAGTGAGTCTTTAGTGAGTCTTTAGTGAGTCTTTAGTGAGTCTTTAGTGAGTCTTAGTAAGTCTATGGACTCCTCAAGCTCCAAAAATGGTTGTTCCTTCCTCCCCTATCCATGTTGTGCTCCCCCCAGAATATTACGGTCCCCAAAGAATGACTTTATTAGACCCATCTAACTAAGTTTCTTGCAGAAAAGTTTGATCCAAAAGAGCCTGTGTCTAAATTTACCGGTGCTCCTATTAGAAGTTGAATTTCTCCAAGCTCATAGCCAAAGTACCACAAACAAAAGCAAAACAAAAGCAAAACAAAAGCAAAACAAAAGCAAAACCACTTCCTAAGAAGTTGGATCTTTCCAAGTTTTTAATGAACGACCTAGAGTGAGTCGAAACGAAGACCTATTCCAAAGAAGTTGGACCTTTCCAAGACTGTATATGGTCTATCTATACCATTTATATAGACTTGTTATAAATTCAACACCCACAACGTGTATGATTATATCTTTATAAGAAAGAAGATTTGTTTCTAAGCATTTTTCCTACGACTGGTGATTTATCCATACTATTTTTTCTCCTAATTGCTAGTGTTCGGATGAACTAATAAATCTATCTATGCGTGATGCAGAATGTCGTGCTATGTCAGCAAGTACGGCAGTAAATGCCAATGTCCATGGGACCATCTCTAAAGCCAATCCAGAGTTAAAACCAGAATCAGAATCAGAATCAGATCTTGATCCTGCTATCCCTCTTCCCTCGATACTGGTACCAGTGTCAATACTAGTAGCAGTCAGTTAATGATTAGAAACCAGTGGATCCTATCAACAATGTACCAGTACCATTGAGCACCAGTACTAGTCAGTACCCATGATCAGGGAGCAACAGATCCTATGGTGGCCCACCAAGTAAATCCAATGAGTACCAGTATCAGTACCAGTACCACTAAACAACGGTACTATCATTAATGAGACAAGGGACCCAGTCTCTAATGACCTAAAATCAGTGGATCTCGTTCCTGGCTCCGGTCTAATGACTAGTACCAGAGTGATTAGTAATAGTATCATGAACCAAGAATCAATGGGTCCGTTTGTGCGAGAGCACCAGTACCAAAGAGACAATCACTAGTAGCCATCAATGATGAGGATTCAGAACCAATGATGAGGATTCACTGAATCCCATTGTCTGTTCAGTCCAGTACGTGCAGTACCAACGAGACCTGTCCAGTAAAACCAATGAGACCAGGTATACCAGTTAGACCAGTAAATAGTAAATACCAATGATCAGGAACAAGTAGATGCTTTCTCAGTAACACCATACATGCTTCCAGTACCAGGCCATTGTTCTATGCCAGTAAGTGTCAGTCCAGGCACCAATAATTTGTCAGTACCTTAAGACTTTCCACCTACCTCCCAATATCAAGCGTAAACGAACCAATGGACTCGTCATCCGGCGGATCCACGCTCTCGGTCTCGGTCCGCATCTCCCGTTCCCGTCTCGTGGACGTGGCGCGGTGGATTTCGCCTATATCGGAATCCACATCGGAATCGGAATCCGCTAAAGCCTCGGCAGACTCAAACACATCCGTGGACTCAAAATTGGACCCCTGCCCATTGGACTCGTAAGCATTGGACTCGATCGTATTGGTTTCAAACGTGGTCTCGGCCTCCCGCGTTTTCGTCTTGGCATTGTCCTGGTTCCATGCCGTACTGGATGACTGATTCCACGCTGTACTGGACGATTGGTTCCATGCAGACCCAGTAGACGTATCGTGGGATTGAGAAACATCATCGTCCTCCTCGTCCTCCTCTTCATCCTCGTCGATCTTTCCCACATTGACCAACCGAGGCTGGGCCTTGATTGCTGTCATGGTACTTCTCAACTGCGGCCCTGCACTTTGCTGGTGCACAATCAGAGCATTATCTATGCCTGTCAAATCGGAAAAGACTGAGTCTTCCGTCAGGTAAATGGACCCGGTATTATTCCGCGTGGCTCGGATCGTCACTCCGGGAATATACGCTATGGGGAGGATATTCAGCGCATTGGTAGTGGAAGCTGTGGTCTCCATAGAAAACCGTCGTTTATCCGAGTACCCAGCACCAACTCCTCCCGGGGCACCAAGACCTCCAAGCCCTGCACTATTTCCTCCAACTCCATTTCCTCCAACTCCATTTCCTCCAACTCCATTTCCTGCAACTCCTGCTCCTGCACCAAGAGCCCCGCCCATGGCCTTAACCCTATTGCCCCGTTTATGATACCCAGGAGGCCGCATGAACGAATCATAGGACGAGATCTGAGCCTGTTTCCCCAACGACTGGGACAGCTGCTGCCTCAGGGCGCGGGGACGTTCTTTTTCTGCGGACGCCAGATCATCTTCGAAGCCGTGGTTGCCCACGCTGGCGCTACCAAAGTAACTTTCGTCGTCCAAGTTGATTTCGTTGGTGAGCGCCTTTTTTTTGCGGTACACGAGGGCATAGTAGAGCCCTAGCACCACCAAAATCACCACCACGCCGCCCACCACACCACCCACGATTCCCCCAACGGGAGTACTCGACGACAGCCCAGTGCTGCTATCCACACACACATATTCGGGGCACGTGGAACAAGTGCGGGCGCGGAGAATGCACTCTTGACCAGAAGGACATTTGGGACACGATGCCATGGTGCTGGGGCAAATTACACACCCATCGGATCGGGTGGGGAGCAGGCTGGATGACGTGGCATCCGCCCGGGGTCGTAGCACGGTGTGTTCGAAGTTCATGGATCTGAAACTGGGGTGAAACACGTCAAACTGAGACAACTGTTAAACTGAAACGAGGAAACAATCTGAAACAATCTAAAACGGTCCGAGACAACGGTGAAACAATGTGAAACGATCTGAAACGACTTGAAACGACTTGAAACGACTTGAAACAAACTTGAAACAAACTTGAAACAAACTTGAAACAAACTTGAAAGAAATTTGAGGCCAAAAAAACGAACGGAAACTGTTTCGACTGGTGGGTGGCGATCTATTATGGCGATCTGTGATCTGTTTAACGAAAGATGGCTGAGTCCCAGTGATGGCAAAATGTGGGGCTGAAGCGAAACAAACACAAACAAAGCTGAAACAAACACAAAGCGATCTAAAATAAAGCTGTAACAAAGCTGAAACAAATCTGAAACCCGGGTGAAACAAAAACTGTCAGGTATATATTGTGGATAATAGCGAAAGAATGCAGGCTTGGCAAGCTGAGAAGTCGGCTAAGATCGACGGGGAAAAGGCGCGGTGTGTGGTGCCTGCGGGATGCAGTGTGCTCCACGTGACCTTCTTCGGGCAGTGGGCCATGCAAGATGGCGCTGCGTGCAGGTATTAAACTCGGGTGAAACGTTTCCACGGGCTTTGTGTGCAGGAAAACACATTCCCTATCCTTTTCACTATCTTTTCCGATGGGTTTGGTTGTTACTTCGGACCATCGAGCTATCCCACACCTGTACATAGATGGCATCTGGACCGCGCGTGCTGCCGCCTTATCGTCAGAGACTGTATATACATATCAGTATATGCACTCCCGCGTCATATGAAACGCGGATATGCACTACTGGTATCACTAGACAATGCTCTCAGTCACACCCCATCAAAAGCCACCGTGACTCTCCCACGATTCACATCCAGGTTTGGGTCACGTGTGTATCATTCCTACGGTCACGTGCCATTACAAGATCGTATCTCATTAGTGTCCTATTTCCTAGAACGTCCGCTTCAACTCCGGCTTGAACTCAAAGTTATCCTTTCTCCGAACCAACCAACTGCTCTCGTAATCAAAGTATTTGTAGCTTCCCTTTTCGGCATCGCCTGCATTGTTTTCAAGGTTAAACACCGAGTGTCTCTTCACCTTCTCCTCCTTGGAGAACCACTGCTTAGTGTCGACGTTGAAAACCCAGCCCCTGCGGCTGAGCTCCTTGGCCGCGTTGTATTTGGCCAAGTTGTCCACACCCTCATTGTAGTAGAAGCAAAAGAACAAGGTGTCGGTGTCGAACTTCCTCATTATGGCCATGGAGTTCAACTCGTACATTGGTTCCTGTGGGTAGTCCACGGAGGATGGGTGGACGTTGGTGGGGTTGTATTGGCGAGGCTTTTCCAGGTCGAACGAGTCGGGGCAGTTGAGGAGAGAGGCCTCAAGCTGCTGGGCGATTTCCGAAAACGGAAGGGGGTTGTTCAACCTGCTGTGTGCAAGAGCAGCTGCTCCGGTAGGGGGGCCCTTGCGTTCGGGGCCCATATCGGGCGAAACCAGGCTGGGGTTACGGAGACTCGAGCTGGATTGGTTCTTGCCAAGAAGCTTGACCGAGGGAGATGTGGGGTGTGCTTCGGATGTATGGGGTACACTTTGCGTTTGTGCAATGATATTAGGGGCTTGGTTCTGATTCTGGTTCTGGCTCTTGTCCATGTCGTTGGATGCTTGCACAATAGCCTTCTTCTTGAGTTCCTCTGCCACGGTGGGTTTGCCGGTTCGGAGCCCTGTATTTGGTCCCTGAGATACCGGAGTTGCTGGAGTCCCCTGAGTTGCTGGAGTTCCTGGCTTGGATTGAGGATTCAAGCCCGGAGGTGGTGCTCTTGAGGGAGCAGTAGCAGGAATCACTCCTGGTCCCGAAGCAGAATTAGTTCCAGAAGGTGCAGAGTGGCCTCTTGATGCATGGAGCTGAGAACTAGTCCAGGAATTGGGAGGAGGAGGCGTAGCATTAAGCGAAGCCATTTTCCGTCCCTCCTTATCACCTTTTTCACTCTTGTCACTCTTGTCACTCTTGTCACTCTTGTCACTCTTGTCACTCTTGTCACTCTTTTCGCCCTTTTCGCCCTTTTCACTCTTATCATTTCTATCATTTTTGTCACTCTTTTCTGGCTTCTCAACTTTATCAGTCTTTTCAGTCTTCTCATTCTTTTCAATCTTTTCAATCTTTTCCTTCTTTGGCCCATCAATTGGATGCTCCTCAGGAAAAGTCACCACCTCCAACGACTCGTCCAACTCCAAAGTATCGTAGAAATCGTCGTACTCCACGAAATCTGGCAGCTGGTTGTTCTCAAGGTAATAGTCTAGATCATCCTTTATATCGTCAATGCGTTCCGGAGCCAATTGGTCATTGTCAAGGTTACGGAGAATCAACTCCAACTTGGCCACATGACCATTGTTTCTCTCGATCTTCATGGCCAAGTCATCCATCACCGCCTGCGTGGCCGGCGACTTCTTCTTGTGCAGAAGCTGGGCACTCTCCGCCACTAAAAGCTCTGATTGGTGGTTCAAGTCCTCCAACGCCTCGGTGATGTAGCGCAGGGCCTCGTTCTTCTTGGCCTCGTCCAACCCACGTGCACCCAACTTGGTTTGCATTTCCAAGCCCTCATTCGAGAATTGTTTCAACTTAGAAATCTTCTCCACCTCCTTAAACCGCTCCATGGCGTTTTCAATGCGGCTCCTGCTTTCTTGCAATGCCGCCCGGTCGAGCTTATTGCTCAGGTCTCCGGACCATTGCTTGACCTGGTCACGCGACCGCTGCAATTTCTTGATTTCTTTGCGGAGATCGCCTTCCAATTTGTCCTTTAGACTGGGGTTGTCGGTAGCGGCGATTTTGTCGTGGATTTCGTCGAACTGCTGTAAACCTTCGGTGACTTTTTTCTGGAGCTTGTCGAACTCCTGTTGTAGTTTTCGGGAACTCATTGGTGGTGATGAATTTGGATGGGGTGCTTTGGGGGGTGCAGAGTTTGTTGTGGCTGTATTGGTTGTAGATCTGCTGTTAGGGTGAGTATGTGGGTGTTGAAGTAGTTGTAATGAGAATTTATTGGTGCGCGCACGTCTAATGTAGTATGGAAGCCAGGAGACAAGTATTGGGGGTTGAGCTTTGATGTTTAAGATATGTTTTAGATTGTTCCAGATTGTTTCTAGAGTATTTAGAGTTGTTTCAATCTGTTTCAGATCTGTTTCAATAGAGTGTCAAGGTTGTTTCAATAGAGTTTCAAGGTTGTTTCAAGTCTGTTTCAGATCTGTTTCAAAAGTGGTTTAGGTCTGGTAGTGTTCCAGGAGTGTTCCAGAGCTGTTTCAAGGTTGATGGACGGTTTGTTAGATTAAAGCTTTACTAGTGGTTTGATAGCAAGGTTTGGAGTAGAGGTTGATTTCAGATTTCGAGATTTCAATGACCCCTCCCTGCTATTTATACATTCTGTTTGTAGATGCGGGGAGTGCTTTTGTGTACATATGTGCATTGTGCATTTGTGCATTTGTGTTATATCCCTTAGTATAAATATGTGCATGTATCCGCAAGCGAGAATGTGGTGAAATTTGGTTTTTTACAGCCACCTCTGTGGGTAATGTTGTGGTGGAGCCATTGAGTATGTTACGTGTCCATTGGAATATCACCTGGTGGCAATGGTTCGTGGAGTCCAGGTGTTGTACCCAATGGCTGCCAATACTATGAAGAGATGAAACGATGAAACTACGAAACCATGGATGGAACTACTTTGAAATAACTTTGGAACTATGGACCTATGAAATTTCTGTGAAACCTGTGAAACAACTATGAAACTTCTATGAAACTACTATGAAATTACTATGAAACTTCTATGAAACTACTATGAAATTACTATGAAACTTCTATGAAACTACTATGAAATTACTATGAAACTACTGTGAAACTATGGAACCATGGAACCATGCAATTATGAAATCATGGAACTATGGAGCTATGAAACAACTAAGAAATAACTAAGAAACTAAGCAACAACTATGATAACTAGGAGACATGATGTATGAGACATTACCTATTGTGGCTATCTTGAGATATGTACCCACCATGAAAGTTCCCTCGAATTACCTGAATCTACGATGTATATGAGACTATTAGTACCTGAAACTACTATGGAATTACCTGAAACTACTCTAATTAGGTTTACGAACTACATGAAACTACTAACACAAAATGTACTGTGAGACTTAGAATTATGAACTAATATGCTCTTGTTGAAACCGCCATCAATTTTGAACCATGACTTTTGAATCTACAGACCATCATGAACTTAAGAGAGTTTGGACCTATATGAAACCACCGTGAAATAAATGTGATTACCGGACTATCATGAAGCTACTGGGAGTAAATTGAGAAGAAAATTAAGGTTTGTTATACCACAAATGATGATTCTTTTTGAGGCTACTTGGTACTTGAGACATGATACGAGAAACTAGCATGGTTCTATCATGAACATATTATGAAACTTGGATGAAACGAACATGAAACTATCATGATGCGATATGGGATAGAGAAGTATCAAACTACATGAAACATCTGGAAGCTATTGAACTACTTTGGAACTACATTCAAACTCCCATGAAAAGTGAGACAGATGCCGACTTCATGGGACTAATATGAAGCTGTTAAGGGAATACTAAGAAATTATTTAACTAGCACACCAGTTTTGCCTCAAACTACTTTGAAAGTACATGAAGGTAGTGATACTGCTATGGAACTACTATGAACCATTGTAGGACCATGAAGCTACTATGAGCCATAGCAGGACCATGAAACTACGTTGGATGAGAACTGAACTACTATGAGATTATCACTACGCTTCACAAACCTCTGTTCATGAATTCACCATAAAACTATGGCCATTCTATGAAACTGACACCAGAGACAACCGTTCGATGTGTATGAATCTACTTCGAGATACGAAGCCACTTTAAGAGTTGTAACTACTCTGGGAGTACATGAGCTACTATGAGACTTCCGTCAAACTATCATGATATGAAAATACAATGAAACTATACGAGACTTTCATGAAGGAACTATAATTACCAAGAGCCATGAACTCCTACGCCATTATTGTGAACCGATTGTGAACCTACCATGAAACTAAATGACCACCATGACTACTATGAGACAAGGAACTACATGAGCTTTGAGAACTGCTTATTCGAGATTTAGATCAACGAACACTACTATGGAACACAGTGACTAAAATCATGAATACGATGAAATACCATGAAATTGAAGACTTGGGACTTACAAATCTTGGGACCTGAAAGCTCATGAAACCACCACAGACATGTGCCTAATGATCACTTATTATGAGACATCAAGCTGTTACAAGATCGCTTAAACAGAGTGGTATAACCAGAGAAAAACAGGAAACTACTATAAACTACTATGTGGATGAAGTACCATATAACCACCATGAAACTTCCATGAGACTACTATGAGACTTAAGCCTTGTGCCTTGAGATATAAATTATTGTGAGAGATGAGTGATGCGACGTTTATGAAGCCATGAAACTTTCAGAGACTACCATGAAACTTTGAAGCTACAGGAAACTGTACCAAATTAAACCCTATGAAAAATACCATGGAATCACCATAATAAAACCATGAAGTTATCATAAGCTTGGGCTTGAGGCTAGCCTTCTGTCTCTGGCTTCTGGCTTCTGAACCTATCCCAGATCCTACACTACGTATGTATATACTAGTAGTGTAGGACTGGTAGAAGATGGTTTTACTGGTGAAAGTTTTAACGAAAATGTGCGTACATTTTTCAATCTAAGCACCAAGTGGACGCTGGATTCTTTTGAATGTTATAGCCAGACAAGCTTCTGCCTCCAAATGTCTACCCAAAAGATCACACCTTGGTCTCCTCCTTGTCTCGAATTTTGAACTTAATGTTGTCAATGGTGTCAGAAGATTCCAATTTGAGGGTAAAAGTGTTATCCGTCAACATCTCAACGAATAAGATGAATTACTATCAGAGTCCTCTGAAAAGAATCAAGTGTGTTATAATAGAGTATAACATGAGAAAACCAAGGCTAATACCTGGGAATCACGATAACTACAAACCTATCATGAACTATCATGAAGCTATGAAGCTTCTGACATGAACTTCCATGAGCAATTACATGAAACTATGGACTACAGAGACTACTACTGACTGGTACTGACTGGTCTTGACTGGTACTGACTGGTCGTGACTGGTACTGACTGGTACTGACTGGTACTTACTGGTTCTAATTAGTTGACTAGTTTTGACTACTACTTGCTACCATTGACTAGTTGACTGGCACTGACTACTACTAACTACTACGAACTACTACGAACTACTACTAACTACTACGAACTACTACTAACTATTACTAACTACTACTAACTACTACGAACTACTACTGGCTACTACTGATTAGTGATCAGTACTGACTACTACTGACTACTGACTGGTATTGAGTGGTTCTAACTATTTGACCAGTTTTGACTACTACTGGCTACTATTGACTAGTGACCAGTACTGACTGGTACTAACTACTAACCAGTACTGGTTAGTAATAACTACTGACGACTTGACTAGTATCAAATATTCAAACTGCTGATATAAATTTGAATATAACCTTGAGTGGATCAAGTTGATCCTTCTTGAAATCTATCCAAAGGTAATCAGTGGTTAACATGGAACCTCAATGACTTCAATCAACTTATACGGAGGACCACAGTGGAGATAAAAGAACTAGTTTCCAAGCTCCTGTTTCAAGAACTCCTCGCAGAAATGAGAGAGTTGCCTGAAGTTAGACTCAAAGCCATCGAGTCCACCATAGTAAGGGTCCTCCACCACAACGGAGTACTGAGGATCAGTTCGCCATTCCCCAAACATCTTCACCACGGCCTTACTGTTGCGAGGCCGCATGTGGAGCAAGTTGCTTTTGTTGGCTTCATCCATGCCAATCACATAGTCGAAGCGCTCAAAGTCCTTAGAGGAGATCTGCTGTGATGCGTGGTTTACCGGCACCCCGTGCTTCCTACACGTACTGGCGGAGCGTGAATCGGGGCTCTCACCAATATGCCAGCCGGACGTGCCAAACGAGTCGATCTCCTTGATGCGGTCACTGTACCCCAAATCCTTGACCTTCTGTCGGAACACGGCCTCCGCCATGGGCGACCGGCAGCTGCGGTTAGTACATTGAACTTTCTCAAGGTGCCCCAGTCACTTTGACACTTTCTTAAGGTGCCTCCAGTCACTCTGACACTTTCTTAAGGTGCATCCAGTCACTCTGAGACTTTCTTAAGGTGCAGCCCAATCACTCATTCACATACATGTTTCCAAGACAAACAAATGCCACCGAAACCGTGTCACTCATACGAAAAAACCAGGAATCAATTGAATAATAGTTGATCAACAATCAAAGCCAACGACAATCAAGAACAATCAAAGCCAATGACAATTAAGAACAATCAAAGCCAATGACAATTAAGAACAATCAAAGCCAATGACTATCAACGACAATTAAGAACAATCAACAGGCAACAACAATAACAACAATTAATACAATCAGTGATGGTTGGATCAATTGATTGGTGGATGTTGTGAAGTGTATTTTAGTTGTGGTGTTCTTAGTTGGAGGAGTTGGTAAAGAGTGGTACTCAGTGTTGGTGAGTGGTGGGTGGTGCACTCCTCATTTAGTGCGGTTGGTCAGTGCCGCACAGTGCACATTTGGTACTCCTTTTTAGTGTTCCCTTTTAGTACTCATTTTTAGTGCAGACCTCTAGATTTGATAAATCCAGATCAAATAGAAGTCATGAGGAATCATGTGGCCCATAGACTTACCATGGTTTAAGATCCAGAAGTCCACTTTTACTATATGATATGGATGTCATTATCTGATCAAGATAAGTAAACATTTTACGAGGAGTGTTTATCTCTGGAAAAGCGTGAGTCTGAATATCAGTATGAGATGTTTTAGTGATTTGGTGGTCACTTGGTGGTCATTTTGTGGTCATTTTGTGGTCATTTTTAGTACTCATTTTTAGTACTGATTTTTAGTGCTCACTTAGTACTCACTTTCCTCACTTTTTCCTCACTTATGGTGCGGTGTGACTGGTGCTCAGTGTTTAGAACTCAGTACTCAGTGCACTACAAAGTAGAGGTTTGGTAGTGAGTATGCGATTCACACTAACACCTATAAAATAACCAACAGCATTGGTGACTGAATAAAGGACAGTTTTGGGCACTGAATAAAGGACAACTTTGACGAACAACTGATGTAGTCATGGTGACTTGTTCTTTATAACAATAATAATAATATTCTATTCTACATCACATGGCTTGTATTTCCAAGTAATAGAGAAATATGCAAGGTTCTGACAAAACGACCAAAGCCAGAAAAGTCGGCAAAAACTCCACATAAGTTAACACAGCAGAAAAGTTGACACGTAGATTTTGATAAGAGAAATACTCACGGAATAGTATACACGTAAATTGGAACATTTTCTACTCATCATAAAAAGTATGTAATGTTTTGGTCCAGAAATTGTCCCAGAAATTGGTCCCGAAATTGGTCCAGAAGGAAGGGTTTTTCCCCCCTAACCTAAGTATACAATGCCAGTAATATATAATAGAGAAATATTCAAAAGAGAAATATTAAAAAGAGAAATATTAAACAAATGGTTAATGAAAAGTGTTAGAATTATTATGTGACCTAAGGCTATAACCTGCACACAAGGGATTAAGCTTCTAACGTGCTTATTAATATCACGGATCTTTCCAGGAACGAGGACCTAACAATAACTGCGTATTCTGAACGGCTACTATTAGTAGGAACTCACCCGAACAGCGTTATGAATGTTCTTAGTTAATTGATGATATCTATATTAGACTATAACTATCTAAGACTAAGTAATGGAGTTCTTGCCTGTTCATAACTGGGCTTATGTCCCCCTTATATATCCGGAGAGGGAATAGATCTAGATTCTTGCATTCATAGATTTTGTTTCATGTTGCGTAGATTTTGTTTCATGTTGCGTAGATTTTGTTTCATGTTGCGTAGATTTTGTTTCATGTTGCGTAGATCTTCATTCATGCAGCGTAGATCTTCATGCCGCGTAGATCTTCATGTTCTAGATTTCCTGGAATCCTGCACTCAGTCGAGTCAATTCCATGTGTAACAAAAAAGCCAACATGGGTGTAGTGGTAGATTTCCATATTGAGATCCTACTAAAATTGAGATCCTAGTCAAATTGAGGTCCGTACGCAAATTGCAGCGTTTTTCAAAACTATTCAAACCAGCGCGGGCAAAACGATTCAAATCACACTAACAAAATTGGACAAACCAATACACATAACCCCTAACAAATTGTTGTATACAAAATAACAGGATAACAAGGAAAACAGTTCAGTTCAGTTCAGTTCCGTCCGTTTTTCACCCTTGATTGGTACTGCACAAGACTCCCAAATGTAGTACCATATGAGGCAATCCTCCAGATTTAAGATTTAAGATTTAAGATTTCAGAATATTGAATTCCACGAAAGGCTGGTTTGAGCCATTGTGTCTTCTTGGTTCGAAACATTTTGTCACGCTGGTTTGAATAATTTTGTTTGAAAAACACTGTAATAATTACACCAGTTAAAGACTGCATATATAGTGTTTTTCAAAACTATGGTGTTTTTAAAAACTATTCAGACCACACCTGTTAGATCCACCATAGGATGGGCCCTGCCTATGAAGGTATTATGAAGCCTCTCAGTCCGATTGTTACAATGGTGATACGGCGTTTGGCCATCTATGCACGAAGTGCTCCGATGGCTCCTTTCGAATATTCCAGAAGCAATACTTCCATTGTTCTGGTAGAGAGTTTTTCGGTTCCACGTTTCTCTCAAAGGTATATAAGCCACTCCGATTTCTCTCTTGAGGAACCACCAACGAATATAAGAGGTTAGGCATAGATGTATTAAAGAACATAACAGTATGGTATTGGATTATATTAGTATAGTATTGGATTAGAGTAGGGTAGTATTGGATTATATTAGTATAGTATTGGATTATATTAGTATAGTATTGGATTAGAGTAGGGTAGTATTAGAGTATAGTAGTAGAATGAATATAGTAGTATTGTACGTGAGTTACTCTGTTTACTATGATTTGTTTGTTGATGGTTCTTCAGAGGAACGAATCGAGCTACTTAAGTAGTTGACGGCGGGGGAGTTGACGTTCTCAGCTGGTTGTTGATAGATGCTTGCCGGAAAACTCTTTACATTCCATCTAGTGCTTCGGGTGTGACATTCCACCTGGTGCCTTGTAATGGTGATTGCGGAGATGGCATCTTGGAATCTTTTCTTGGAATGACCATTGGTACATCAGAAGGCGTAGGCTTCATAATACCTCTTTGGGTAGTGCCCTGCCCATAAAGGATCTAACGGGTATCTTAGAGTCCACAAGGATGTTTATGACTGGTTCCAAAACGGCTTTTCGACTACTTTGGTAGAACCACCAGTCCTTTACAGACAGAAATTGCCCCAAGGGATTTCACAGAGGCATGCTTATATCTCATCCAGACAAACAAATCCATCCTCAACATCGAGTGCATTTCACCCTCAACATCGAGTACAATCCACCCTCAACATCGACTTCATAATATCAGTACCTATGTAGTGGTAGTAACTCAATATAGAGTAGTACTAGTAGTATACATAGAGTATAAGTAGTAGTGGTGTTACATAATATGGCTTTCTCTTTGGAGGAGCATTCAGAAGTCAACTTCACCATTTTTCCATCCCTATTCTTGACTTGAAATTAATTTCTTGTTTTTTCCATCCCTATTCTTGACTTTTCCATTCAATGTCTTGACTTTTCCATTCAATGTCTTGACTTTTCCATTCAATTTCGTAACTTCAGAGATCAACTTCTCGTTTTTTTTCAGTCCCTGTTGTCGATTTCTCCACTCAAATCCTTCACCTTTTCACTTGAATCAAAATTGACGGCATGAAAGTATCTGAATGTTTAACTATTTCACCCAATTTCTGTTCCAAATCTTCATTCTTTCTCTTCAAATCAGATACCTGCTCGTTCAAGTTTTAAGAGCTTCTTCGTAAAGTGTCCAACTCCATCACGTTAATAATTTCGGAATCCAAGGATTTGGCCTTTTCAGCCAAGAAATCGAGACATTGTCTTTCAACCAAACCTTTAAGTTTGGTGTGGTCGTCAGGTCTCACCAAAGCCAGACCATTTTTCTTTGCTTTTTCGACTAAAACATCATGATCGGGGGATCTTCAGCCAAACTTCTGAGTCGTTTCATCTCATCAATCTTTACCAAATCAAAACCCTTCTCCTGGGGCTTTTCAGTCATAGCTGAGAAACTTTACTGTGAAGTCTTAGTGGAGTAAATAGTATTGAATAAGACAGTGGCAGTGGCAGTGAGCATTAAAATGACAGTGACAGTGACAGTGACAGTGACAGTGACAGTAACAAGAACAAGGACAGTGACAATGACAGTGACACTTAAAGTAAAAAGTGATTCAACCATCTCAAGCCAGCACCAAGCTCTTTTGCAGTACCCAAAGTACGAGCCAACCTATATTCCTCGAACCACACATCCCAGCCAATTAAATCTCACCAATAACAATTTCAGTGGCGCCAACTTCAATGGCGCCAACTTCAATGAGAGTTTAGCAATTTAAATGAAATAGTGAAGTTCAATTACCATATAAATATATATATATATATGTGTGTGTGTATTAGATCCACTATAGGTAGGGCACTACCTATAGGGACATTATGAAACCTACGATGTCTGAGCTCAACATTTGCCACGACAAACGCCGTATCTAGGCGTTCGGCCGTCTCGGCATTTCGGGCATCGGTGGTCTTCTTTCGAATATTCTAGAACAAGCCGTACCATTGTTCTAGTGGAGAGCTTTCCGGTAACACGTTTCTCTCAAAAGTATATAAGCCACCTCGGTTCCTCTCCTTGAGGAACCATCAACGAATATAAGAAGTTAGGCATAGATGTATTAACAAACATATCAATATATATATGTATATATAATGATTTAGTGTTAGGTTAGTTGGGTGAAGGCTACCAGTGTGGCATATACCCCATTCAGCTTAAGACAGGTAACTATCCAGCCGACAAATCCCCACTTACTCAGTTATTGGAGCCAGTACCGGTTCAAAAAGACTCAATTGATATAGATTCACAAAAATAATTAATTCAAAAGGTACATGTATAATGTATGTCATTATTTAAGAGACCAGGGAGATCCAAAAAAAACTTGGAAACTCGAGACGAACATGTAGATGAAAAGGTTTAAGCTGTTCAAAGAAAAGGTCATGAAAATGCATTTTTAGCTGATAAAGTTGTGGAGGGGATTTGTTAAAAGTGTGCTTGCTTAAGAGGATGCTAGAGGAGATCAATGTAATAAAATATGAAACCTTGTTAAATACTTTGGAATTGGTCAACCCTCGTTGTAAGCTTAACACCTCAAAGAACTGTTCCATTCCAAGAGACTTCAAGATATCTATCTCAAACTTAACGAATTGGAATTGAATTGGAGCCAGAAGAAAAAAAAACGGATGGGTCGTGAAGGTCTTTGAAGAGAAATGGTGCTGGTTTAAGAACTCTAAGACCATTACTAACTCCTGGTCGAAACAGGGTTTGAGGGTTTGAGGGGTTGAGGGTTTGAGGGGTTGAGGGTTTGCGGGGTTGAGGGGTTGAGGGGTTGAGGGGTTGAGGGGTTGAAGGTTTGGTTTGAAGGTTTGGAGTCAAGAGAAATCACCAGATACCTCTCCATGGAAAATTCCAGTTTCTATGCAGAAGTAAAAGAATAATGTTACATCCACCATAAGTAAGGCCCTGCGTATCAAGGTATTATGAAGCCTCTCAGTCCGATGGCTACAATGGCCATTGCAAACGCCGTGTCACGACCATTGTTGTATGAAGTACTATGATGGTCCTTTCGAGTATTCTGGAACAATCCTTACCATTGTTCTAGTGGAGAGTTTTTCGATGTCACGTTTATCTCAAAGTTGTGTAAGGCACTCCGGTTCTTTTCTTTGAGGAACCATCAACGAATACAAGATTAGGTCAAGACACGTTATAAAGAACGTGAAAAACAAGGTCTTGAATGTTTAGTTTGATGGCACTATTGGATATATACGTTTCAATCACTGCCAACTAATTCAAGGACAAGTCCAACGCTTGTGCTCATAAGCCTCCCCGAAAACGTGACTTGTACTAAATTGTGGGTGAAGCCCGGAAATATTAACTTGTACTAATTTATGGGTGAACCCTGAAAATATTGACTTGTACCTAATTTATGGGTAAAAACAATAAAAGACAATGAAAGACAATGTGCCAAGCCACACTAGTGATTTCGCCGATACTCAAATTGGGTACCTAGGATAGCATGACCAACTTACCTCTTCTTTAACACAACTGATACTATTTAAACAGTAATTTATCACCACTGATACTGTTAGACCTACCATCGGTAGACACACTACCCATAGAGGTATCTTCGAGCCTACGAATGCCAATGACTCATTCAAGTCACCATAACCCGTGACATGGACTCATCTATTCACTTTAACCCGTGACTTGGACTCATCCATTCACCATAACCCGTGACTTGGACTCATCCATTCACTTTAACTCGTGACTTGGCCTCATCTATTCACTTTAACTCGTGACTTGGCCTCATCTATTCACTTTAACTCGCGACATGACGTTTAGCCACCTTGTTTCATTTCCCTGGTATTCACCGGTTAACTATATAATCACCAGGATTTCCACTTATTGGGAATCCATCAATGAATGAACATAACTCCAAGTATAACACGTAATCAAGAATTTCACAGATACTATTTAAACAGAAATTATCACCATAGATACTATTTAAACAGAAATTATCACCACTGATAATATCTGTTAGATCCACTATAGACATGGCTCTTCCTATAGATGTATTATGAACCCTACTCTGTCCGATGGTAATAATAGCCATAATGGCCATTGCAAACGCCGTGTTAATATTCTAGAACAATTCTTACCATTGTTCTACAGGAGGATTTTTCGAATGCCACGTTTTCTCTCAAAGTTATATAAGCCGCTCCGGTTTCTCTTCTTAAGCAATCATCGAAAAACCTTCGAGGGACCATCGAAGAACCATCGAAGAACCATCGAAGAACCATCAACGGACATACTTTTAATTAGGCATAAATAAATGTATTAAACAACATAACAAATACTATCCAAACAGTAATGTATTTATAATAGAATGACTCATGTCTTTATACAGTCCGTAGCCACTAGCTCTCAAGTGTATCTGTCGAAGCACCAGCCAAGGCTCACGGATATCATGTTGTCGATCCCAGACCAGCATAAAAAAATACCTTAATTCCAAAGCTCAAGACCAACCCCTTCAGAACCACCTTGGGGATTGCCGTCGTTACTGTTATGTGCAAGCCCCATAGATATCCCCATATTTAATATACTGGAAACATCTGTGTGTACTGGCCAGAAGGCCCTGACTCGGACTTTGAGTACTATATCTGTTGTATCTGTATAGACAATTATCTCTAACCAGTCTATAAGTGTGTTGTTACTATGTTCTTCCAACTATTACGAACTATTACGAACTATTACGAACTATTACGAACTATTACGAACTATTACAAACTATTACGAACTATTACAAACTATTATAAACTATTACGAACTACAGAACTTATACGATTCCATACTTCCTACGGATAATCCAAATGAACAGCATTAAGTGGTAATTGTATGGTGAGACATTACTAGTGATTTGACTAACACTTATAGTTAGCATTAGTCAGTGATGGTATTAGTCAGTGATGGTATTAGTCAATGATAATAGTAGTAATATATAGTAGTAGAGTAGTGAGTATTATAGTCTATGCAGAGAATTTGGAGTAGAGTTAATATAGAGAGAATTTGAAGTAGAGTGTTGGTAGAGAGGATTTGGAGAGCCATTTCATTGAGCTATTTTGGAATAGTGCAGTAGTGGGTGGGAACCAGTTGAATGGAGACCTATATCCTTGGAGCAGTTCGTAACATTGGAAGCTATAGCATGTAGCCATGCTCAGTAGTCTTTTTCATGACCTTTTCAACCTCAGACCATAGCGTTGATCCTGTAACATCGTGCCTAACAAGACCCTGTTGTATGGAATACCATTAGACAGTTGCATTGGCCATTGGTACACCATAACCATTTGTCCTTGTAACTTTGCAAAGCATAGACTTTGGCATATACCTTTAGTATAGACCTAGTCAGACCTTTCATAGTCCATATGATCTTGCTTAGTCCTTCAAGACTCTTCAGTTGACTGTAGCACGGTTGGCCATGAGCATTAGCATAGACCTCCGGCGACCTTGAGCAATAGTATACCATAGACTTGTAGCACTAGATCCAGGCATTTGTTTAGTAGCATTAAACTTGCCTAGACCCTTTTCTCTTTCTTAACCATCCACTCTTCAACCTTTCACAGTCTTAGCCCGACCTTTTCTAACTAGACTTGACTTGAAATCGCTGCATTTAGTTGTGGAGGTCATGCCTGCAATTTGCCCATCCAAGCATTCCAGCCATCCAACTCCAAAGGCTCATTCATGCATCGCATAAAGTCGTCACTCTTGTCCTCGCCAAAAAGCAAGTCGAGGTCATCATCATCGCTTTTCCGCTTCATGCTCTCGCGTTCCTGGAAATTGATCTCCACCATCTCGGCACACTCGTCGAGAATATCAGTCCGGCTGAGTTCCTCCACGTAATCCACCAGCATGAACGCCGAAACGATGGCCTGTGGCTTGATGCTGCTGGTCCACCCCAGACTTTCCGAAAGAGGCGAGCTGATGCTCTTAAAAGGGGACGTGCCTTTGTTGGGAGAAAGAGACCTGGGTCCGTTCTTTTGCGATCCAGTCTTCTGGCTTTGAGACCCGGTCTTTTCATCCTCGTCGGGAAGTCCCAAAAGGTTCGAAAGTGCCAAGAGACAGAACGCCTGCGGCTCCAGCTTGGAGAGTTCTCTGCGTCTCATCAACTTGGTGTCGATGACGCCGGTCTCAAAAACATCCTTGGCTATCGGCAACGCACTATCACTGATTGGTTTGTTGGACTGTGGAGACGCTTCGTTGGGTGTTCCCTTGTTGCTGGTAGCAGTTGGAATGCGAGGGGTGGGAACCGAATTGGGGGTTTTGATGGCATTCGCCAACGTGGCTGGCGTGGGGGCACTGGCTGCAGGAGTGGGCATGGCCGAAACCAGTGACTTCTGCTTCTTGCGAGTGGATGTGGCTTTTCTGGAGGCCGGTTTGGAGCCCTTGGGCGACGTTGTACTGGGGATAATGGGGCTCAGGCCCACTGCCATGTTCTTCTGGTTCATGGGATGGAGGTTATTACCAAGGTAATGATTCTGAGCGTTTGCCCCAACCACATTGCCCACATTTCCAACACCTCCATTATTGACACCTCCAACATTTCCAACATTTCCAACACCTCCCATATTTTGATTCTGGTTCTGGTTCTGGGCCTGGTTCTGGTTATTGAAACCGCTGGAGTTGAAATTTGCCGATCCAGATGCATTGGGATGCTGCATATGATTCACTGGCTGATCTCCAAGTTGGCCCATCTGCCCTGGCATTTGGCCTTGCATTTGGCCTTGCATTTGCCCTGGAATCTGGCCCAGGTTCTGCATCCTCGCCTGCTGAGCTCTTCTCATGTTAATCTGTTCCTTGACGTAATCGAAATGCTTCTGGTACTGGGCACTCATCTTCTCAAGCAATTCGGGTCCGGCAAGGTACACTCCACGTTGGAGATTGTCGATGATGTTCTTGGTCATGTTCTTCATCTGTATCAACCGTCGCGTGCCCTCGATGTTCTTGGTAAGCACGAAGAAATAGCTAAGGATGCTGTCCACATTGGCGTATTGCTGGGTAATCCGGACCATGAGTTCGGACACCCGCGCCTTGTCTTTGTCGGATAATAGCAAGGTCACGTCTTTAAGCTGCACGGAACTGCGGGAGACTTCCTCGAACAAGGTCCGCAATTTGGCCTTGTGATCGTCCGTAAGCGTGGGAAGAATGGAGGCTGCCCTTTGGGCGGGATTTGGAGTATTGGCGTCTTTGGAGGGGACTCCAGGCATGTTGGCCTGCATGTTGTTGCGGGGCATGTTCATTCCAGGATTGAAGTTTTGGGCCAAGGGCTGGTTGGCTGCATTCTGGTTCATCAAGTTCATACCCCTTTGCATATTCACAGGCATCTGGCCCTGGTTTTGGCCCTGGTTTTGACCCTGATTCTGACCCTGATTTTGATGCATTTGGCCCTGATTCTGGCCTTGATTTTGATGCATTTGACCCTGATTCTGGCCCTGAGTTTGAAGCATTTGACCTTGATTTTGGCCCTGATTTTGAAGCATTTGACCTTGATTTTGACCCTGATTTTGGTTCTGCTGGTTCATATTGAAATTCCCCAAAACATTGGAATTCTGCGGACTCTGGTTTGCATGCATCATGGAGTTGGCCGGCTGCTGGGACTTCTGCAGAGCCTTGAAAGCATTGAGTTTCTGGTGGTAGATGTACTTGCGCACGAAATTCAGCTTCAGAGCCTGGTCCAAGTTGGCGGAAACAGAACCGTTTTGTTGGAGCCGGCTTAAAAGCGCCATGGCATCGCCAGAATACTTGACAAGATCCTGCAGGGTGATGTGGATGTTGGCAGCTTTGGCAGCAGCAGCGTTGTTCTGGGCTGCTTGCTGGGCAACAGAGTTCTGCAACGTTGCTGCTCCCTGAGCTCCACCTTGAGGCTTGTTCCGGAACTCCAGGTTCATTTGCATCTGGTTGGCCTGCATGTTGGGGGTGTTGATGTGGCCCATATTACCAACATTGTCCATGGCCATTTTCTTCTGGGCCTGGGCCTGGGTTTGGTTCTGATTCTGATTCTGACCCATCTTGTTCTGAGCCATGTTCAGGTTTTGTGCCATGTTCTGCCCCATGTTCTGCCCCATATTCAGGTTTTGCATATTCAGGTTTGGCATATTCTGCCCCATTTGTCCATTAGACATGAAATTGGCCAGATCCGGTTGCATACGCCTAAAATGTGCCAACTTCTCCTGCTGATTCTGCCTCAAGGCTAATTGGAAATGTGCATTGTGGATCTCCTTGATGATGGGCATGGCTGATGCTGGAATGATTTTCTTCTGGAAACAGTCGTAGATTTGCGTCCAGGTATTGATATTGGGAGGCAAGTTCGGCACCTTGGCAAGCAAAGCAGGCGGAATAGGCACGGTCCGGATCATGGTGCTGATCTGCTGGATTTGCTGCTGAGAAGGCTGAAGATGAGGCGATTGCTGAGACTGTTGAGGTTGAGGTTGCGATTGGTGGGGCGGATTTTGGTGATTCTGAAGAGTTGGAGTCAGGTGCTGACCCACATTCATCTGGGAAGCTTGGCCCTGAGCCAGGGGGTTGTTTTGTGCCGGGCCGGAGTTCTGGGAGGTTTGGTTCATGCCCATGTTCCGAACAGGTGACTGGGATTGCCGGTTGTAGAAGTCCATGACATTGCCCATTTGTGCAGCATTCATGCCGGTCTGCCCATTTTGAGCATTCTGTGCCATGCCCCCTGACATCCCAGCTCCATTAACACCATTCACTCCTCCCCCCATACCTCCACCCATGGCTCCACTCATGCCCCCACCCATACCTCCAGTCACACCTGTAACACCCGTGACACCAGTAACTCCGCTAACTCCACTCCCTGTACTCATGCCTCCACTCACAGTACTCATGCCCCCACTTGTGCCTGCACTCATCCCCCCACTTGTACCCGCACTCATGGCAGCATTCATGCCATTGACGCCACTCACGCCCCCCATGGAGTTCGCGCCACCCATTCCATTCACACCCCCCATTCCGTGCCCCATAGGCTGGGAAGGCCGAATGCCGGCCCGAAGCTGGGTCACCTTTTGCTTGATCAAGCGCAAATATTCTTCACGTGATTGTGACTTCACAAAAGTATACTTCTCAAACTCCTGCGACATGCTGGCGGCTTTGGCCTCGTCATAGTTGGAGTTCTGAATCTCCTTGAGCGTCTGTGTTAGGATCTGGATCACCTTATGGCGGTCGTTGACGCTGTAGGACGAGTGCCAGCTGGCTCCCATGGAGTTCATATTGCTGCTACGTGTGTTTGTCCTGGACTGGAAAAAGAACCGAGGTGACTGTTGTTGATATTTTTTTTTTTTTCCGCTAATCTGTGGGTCTGGGATGATTTTTGAGATTCCTTTTATGGTGTGGTGTGCGCCGCCAACACCGCGCACTGCACATAATGCCCCAGCCTTCCGCTATTTTTGGTCAACAAGTTGCTTGCTATCCCGGTCCTTGACTGCCGTCTTAAACGGCTGGCTAGGCTGCGTGGGGCTTGACGACGAAAGGTTGTTTTAGGGGCCCTGTGTTTGACGGGGTGTGCACATAACTGGGCTCCTGGAAAGGGCCCTTTGTTGTACTGCACCTGCCGCCCGCTTGTGGTCACTGGCTTTTGACTTCGCCCATCCTGCAGACAATGGGACTCTGGCGGGACGGAAATTGGTGGCCCTTGTTATATGCAGACACGTGTTACTTTGCCGGTACTTAGCATGCTGGCGATTGTATGGATGTATGGGGATTTTTTGCTACGAAAGGCCGAGACCCGTGCACCACACCCGTACACCGCACTATATGTTTGTTCTGCCAGGGCATGTTTTCCAGCAATTGCTACGGCATAAGCCGGAACCCAGAATCCCCACCTTCCTTTTGTGGAAGCTTATCCAAGGTAAACACAAGATGGTTTTGGACAGTCGCGACTGCACATAGCGTATTTTATTCGTGATGAACACGGTGGTCTACACTAGACGAGGGTGTATGCAGGACCCAACTATATTACCATATTAGTCCATTCCCATGATGCAATCACTTTCAGGATATATCACCTTGGGAAGTTTTTCTTGGTAGGTGCTTATATGGGCATCTGATTACTGGTACGGGCACTACTGCTTTATTTGAAGGTGTCGTACAGTATACTAGGTGAAGATGCAATTAACGGTATACAAGTTGTCTTGCAGTATAAGCTGTCTTACAGTATACTATTAGCTGTACTTTAGAGTATACTATGAGAAGCTGTACTACAGTATACTAATAGCTGTACTTTACAGTATACTATGGGAAGCTGTACTACAGTATACTATAGGAAGCTGTCTTACAGTATACTATAGGAAGCTGTCTTACAGTATACTATGGGAAGCTGTCTTACAGTATACTACGAGAAGCTGTACTACAGTATACTATGAGAAGCTGTACTACAGTATAAGCTAATAGTATACTATAGGTGAAGATCTACTCATTACATGTATCAGTGGAACATATTCAAATACACATTTTGATATGAAACAAAATTCCCTGGATATTCACAAGACACAATAGATTTGACCAGTCAACGCAATATGTAGCATACTTGATAGTTTTTGTTTTCTTTTTTTTACCATAAACGTAAATTATAATATACAAATAACCCAAAAAAGCACCAGCTTAACCTCCCAAAAACTGTACAAGGTTCTACCTTGTCTCTTCAAAGCGTAGACAACATTAAAAGAAGTGACGGTCTTTTTTTTGGCTTACTAAATGTAAATAACGGCACCTCTGATGACGTTTTCCAAGAAGGACTTCAAGATACCTCTAAGTTTCTCGTAGGTCCAAGCGAAAATACACTTGAATGTTAGGATTGGACGGAGTAGGCTTCATGATCCCTCTATACTTTTAATGAATCTAACAGATTCAGTACTTATAAGCATCATAAGTAAGTAGTATCAGTATCAGTATCAGTATCAGTATCAATGTCAGTGATCAGTATAGTGTCAGTGTTAGATCCACTATAGGTAGGACACTACGTATAGAGGCATTATGAAGCCTCTCAGTCCGATTGTTACAATGGCCATTGCAAACACCGTATCATGGCCATCGACCATCGACCATCGATACACGAAGTGCTATGATGACCTTTTCAATTATTCTGGAACAATCCTTAACATTGTTCTAGTGGAGAGTTTTTTGATGCCACGTTTCTCTCAAAATTAGTTAAGCCACTTCGGGTCCTGTATTTGACGAACCATCAACGAAGATAGTTTTAATTAGGTATAAATATATCAAAGAACATACCAATCAGTATCAGTCCTCACTATGAGTGAACAGTACTGAGTATGAGTGATCCATACTTGGACTGGTATAATCCATCTTGATAGATATCCTCTTTTGGAATCCAAGAGTATTTATACTATAACCTGTACTTAACGGTATACTATAGGTGAAGGGGTACTACAGAATACTACAGATGAGGGTGTACTTACAGTATACTACAGTTGAAGCTGTACTACAGTTGAAGCTGTACTACAGTTGAAGCTGTACTACACTCTAAGCTCTACTAATAGTATACTACAAATGGAACTGTACTTCACAGTATAACCTGTACTTATAGTGCACTACAGGAAAGCGGGCCTTACTGTATAAGCTGTACTAATAGTATACTACAGGTGAAAGTGCAATTAACGGTACACTACAGGAGAAGCTTTACTTATAGTATATTAACAGAAGCTGTACTAGTATATTGGTTGAAGTTGTACTTTAAGAGTACTATAGGAAGCTGTACTAGTGGTATACTAGATGGAGATGTATTACAGGAAGCTGTACTACAGTATAAGCTGTTATAGTATACTATTATTAGATCCACGATAGGTAGGATCCTGCCTATAGATGTATTCTGAACGCTACTCTGACCGATCGTAATAATGACCATTGCAAACGCCTTGCCAATAGTCTAAAAAACAATCCTTACCATTGTTCTACAGGAGAAGTTTTTGAATGTAACGTTTTCTCTCAAAGTTATATGAGCCGCTCCAGTTCCTCTTCTTAAGGAATCATCAAAGAACATAACAACTATGGGATGATGTACTAATAGTATAAGCTGTGTTATAGTAAAAGCTCTATTAATAGTATACTACAGGTGGAGCTGTACTTAACACTATAAGCAGTACTAATAGTATACTAGTGAAGATGTACTTCAGCGTACTATAAGCTCCACTAGTAGTATACTAGGTGAAGGTGTAGTAATAGTATACTAGTGAAGGTGTAGTAATAGTATACTAGTGAAGGTGTAGTAATAGTATACTAGTGAAGGTGTAGTAATAGTATACTAGTGAAGGTGTAGTAATAGTATACTAGTGAAGGTGTAGTAATAGTATACTAGTGAAGGTGTAGTAATAGTATACTAGTGAAGGTGTAGTAATAGTATACTAGTGAAGGTGTAGTAATAGTATACTAGTGAAGGTGTAGTAATAGTATACTAGTGAAGGTGTAGTAATAGTATACTAGTGAAGGTGTAGTAATAGTATACTAGTGAAGGTGTAGTAATAGTATACTAGTGAAGGTGTAGTAATAGTATACTAGTGAAGGTGTAGTAATAGTATACTAGTGAAGGTGTAGTAATAGTATACTAGTGAAGGTGTAGTAATAGTATACTAGTGAAGGTGTAGTAATAGTATACTAGTGAAGGTGTAGTAATAGTATACTAGTGAAGGTGTAGTAATAGTATACTAGTGAAGGTGTAGTAATAGTATACTAGTGAAGGTGTAGTAATAGTATACTAGTGAAGGTGTAGTAATAGTATACAAGTGAAGGTGTAGTAATAGTATACTAGTGAAGGTGTAGTAATAGTATACAAGATGAAGATGTACTTCAACGTATTATGTGAAGCTGTACTAATTGTATATTACAGATGGAACTGTACTTAACACTATAAGCAGTACTAATAGTATACTAGTGAACTGTACTCCATTGTACTATAAGCAGTACTAATAGTATACTAGTGAACTGTACTCCATTGTACTATAAGCTGTACTAATAGTATACTAGAGGAAGAGGCATTTACAGTATACTATGTGACGCTGTAATACAGTATACTAGGTGACGCTGCAATACAGTATACTAGGTGAAAGTGTCTTACAGTATACTACAGGTGAAGCTATACTAATAGTATACTATGTGAAGCTGTACTACAGTATACTACAGGTGAAGGCGTGATAAGTAGCATTCAAAATTACTATCAAATACGCGAATGTTTTGCTTGTAGAAGCCTTCGTCAAAGACCCGAATGGAGATTCATCGACTGCATATAATTCGTTACGTTACTTTCTCCAAGTAGAGATAGGGATAAATTGGATGTGTGACCACCTTGGTCAGCACTCTTGAAAAGCTCTGATCTGTCGAATGTAAACAGGTTTGAGCTGCTACGTCTATCACGCTCCAAGATATCAGCACTCGAACTTCTCTTCCGCCCAAAATTGGCATGGGGGGGTGAAGCACTGCTACCCGAATAATTAGTTGACGGATTGTTTTCTTTTCTCTATCTATCGATTGAGATAGGTGGTGATCTTCCAAAATTTGTTCCACGTGCTTGTCTATTGTTTTGAATAATTTCTTGTCAGAACCTAATCGCTTTTGTAGTGGATAGGTCACAGCCTCCTTTGATTATTAGATTGTTGTCAAGGGATTGAAAAGTTACGTGAGGCTGTATTTACAGTACAAGCTGTATTGATAGTATGCTACAGGTGAAGCTGTACTAATAGTATACTATAAGCTGTACTAATAGTATACCATAAGCTGTACTAATAGTATACTAGATACAGCTGTACTACAGTATACTATAAGCTGTACTAATAGTATACTACAGGTGATGATGCACTTATAGTATCCTAGTGAAGATGTTCTTACAGTATAATATGTGAAGATGCATTCACAGTATAAGCTGTAATAGTATACTATGGGATGATGTACATAGAGTATACTAGGTCAAGATGCACTAGTAATATACTAAGTGAAGCTCTGCTAATAGTATACCACAAGTGGGGCTGTGCTTCAAAGTATAAGCTGTACTTAGCCGTATACTAGAAGAAGATGTATAAACAGTATACGGCACTACAGTATACCAGTGAGCGATACGTTGTACTAGTAGTATACTATGTGAAGCTGTACTTACAATATAAGCTGTCCATCAGTGTAAGCTGTCTGTCAGTGTAAGCTGTCTGTCAGTATAAGCTGTCGGTCAGTGTAAGCTGTCGGTCAGTATAAGCTGTCCATCAGTGTAAGCTGTCTGTCAGTGTAAGCTGTCTGTCAGTATAAGCTGTCTGTCAGTATACGCTGTCTGTCAGTATAAGCTCTACTAGTAGTGTACCACAGGTGGAGCTGTACCTAACACTATAGGATGTACCAATAGTAAACTAGTGAAGCTGTACTTCAGTGTACTACAGTATAAGCTTTACTAATAGTATACTAGGAGTGTTGAGCTTCACTACCCAAGCTCTTAATCTGGAACGATTATATCATTGGTTCCCAATGGCATCATAACTTCTATTCCTATCTGTATCTAAACTATACTAAGAACTCTCATGATCACAACGTCGTCTCTTGTTTTCTTGTCCCTCTCCCATAAGAATATTCACATCCATTCTTATATGCTCCATCTCTCTCTGTCGTCAAACTCTTGCCGACATTGTCTTTTGCCAAGACAATGGCCAGAGTTTAGACGAACACTAGACGCAAGCAGACGAGAGCCCTAGAGAGGCTTAGTTCCCACTTCGCCTCTCTTCAACATTGCCCAACATTGTTTCATCTGCATACAGTCACTTGTACTGCAACGTGTACTGATGCCTCAAGTTCAACATAATCCACTCTGACTCTACTCTACTCTAACTATTCTTTAGTCTACTCTAACTCTAATCCACTCTAATCCACTCTAATCCACTGACTCTACTCTAACCATTCTTTAGTCTACTCTGACTCTAAGTCTACTCTAAATCCGAGTATAACTGGTCTACTCTAAGCCAACATTAGTCTACTTTAGTACTTTTAATTTAATCTAGTCACTCTAGTCCACTATTAATTTACTCTGAATCCATATCTGACCTACTCTAAATTTGATTTACTGAGTCTATTCTAGTCTACTCCCAGTCTAACTCTAGCCAGTCTAACTCTAGCCCTCTCTCAATCTCAATCTGGTTCTTTCTTCTTCTAGTCACTCTAACTCTAGGCACTCTACTTCTAGCCACTCTAGTTTGCTCTGAATCTATACCTTACCTACTTTAGCTGACCCTCTATCCTGATCCTCTAGTCTGTGACTAACTCATTTATTCTGGTCTAATCTGAATCTATCTAGATAGTCTACTCCAGCTCCAGCTATACTTGTTGGTCTAAATCCGAGTTCCATCTGAGCCTAGTATGTGTTTAGTGTAGTATCTCTGCTTAGGGCTTAAGTATACCTCTTTTCTGTCCTTTCTTTGTCTTCCGTCTCTTCCAACTCGACTCTAGTCTAAGTTGACTCTGAATGACTTTAGTCTATATCTACCCTTTTTGAGTACATGTCAGTATTTGTCTGGGCTAAGCCTGTGCTAGGGCTAGTCTAAACTATTCTACTCAAGTCTGATGACTGATTATAATTATGATAGATTTGAGTTGAGCTCGGATTCTATTCAATGTCGGCTATAATTCTGACTCCGCTTTCTCTGTCACCTGTGCTTTCACCTTTTTTCACCTTCTTTCACCTTTTTTCACCTTTTTTCACCTTCTCTCTCACTCTCTAACTGACTATACCGTCGCGAAGGAACGCTTGGGGGCGTGCTTTTCGTCGTACGCCCGCTGCTCGGCCTCATCGATAAACTCGCTTTCGTGCGTCAACTTCCACTGACTGCGCTTGAACTGGAGCCCTTGAGTGTTGTATCCCAATTGGTCTGCTGCCCGCTGCAATTCAGCCCGGAGCTGGCCCTTGACCCGGATCAAGTGCGTCCGGAGGTTATCGCTCCGCTGCGAAATCAACTCCTTCGCATTGACTCGCATCACGAAGAAGAGCACTTTGCAAATCACTCCGAGATGGACGAGGTTGGATGGCATATGCTCCGGGCTGGTCCACACTTCAATGTGCCGCAAGAGCTTTTTGGTGTACGAAAATGGAAGCACCAAGAGAGCGTCTTCGAGTTGAGCTGCCCGGATCTTGGTGAGCGTGCCCAACACGTGCTCTTGCCCAGAGATACCGTATGCCAAGAGGATGGCGTTGGGTGTAGGCTTGGAGGGCATGGGTGCTTTTTGTGCCTGGTACGCTTGGTACTGGATCTTGTATTCTTCAATGGAGTCCAAGTCTGCACTGCCAATATCAAGAGCATCCATCAACTTCTCTCCTGCCTTTAAGGTATCCATACTTTGCTTGGAAACCTTTTCCACCTCAAATGCCGAGTTTGCGCTATTCTCATTATCGAGATTATTATGCTGAACATTTGGAGCTCCGTCCACAGACTCCAAAAGCTCTGTTTCATAGAGTTCATCCATTTCTTTTTCCCGTTCTTCCTCCAAAAAGACTTGGTCGTTGGTAGCACTCCACACTCTAACGGAGTGGTCACGTGACGTCGACACCACAAAGTTTCCACTTCTGCTAACGCATAGGCACCAAACCTCCGCCTGGTGGGCGGCCAATTTCTGGATGCACTGGAACTTGTCTCCGTCCCAGTACTTGACCATACCGTCTTTTCCTGCACTGAAGAAGTGGTGAGTTTCGGGTAAAAAGCGGACATTCATAATGGAATCCTCGTGCCCGAAAATGGACTTGTGGCAGTCTCCAAAATCCATGCCCCAGATCTTGATGTTCTTATCTGCAGACGATGTGATCAAGAGCTTGCTATCGAACGAAATATCGATCGACAACACAGGCAACTTGTGTCCGTAAAGTGTCAAGAACACCTTGAGTGTGTCTAGAAACACAACCTGCACATTGTTGTTAAGCAACGAGATGGCCACCATCTTACCATTGGGGGAAATCCGAACACAGAGCACTTCATCTGAAAGCTCTAATGTTTGCGTATGAGTGAGCTTAAGAGAGGAGACTGTGTCAGTCGTGCCGGGCACTGGTTCCTGGGTAACGTCGATTCTCCAGAACTTGACCTTTTTATCGTTTCCTCCAGTGATCAAGGTCTTTCCGTCTGGGGTCATGTCCATGCTCCAAATGGAAGCACCTTCTCCATTTTCATGGGCCTCTTCCACGCGGTCAATAAGCAGCGATGAAGCCAAATCATAGAGCTCCAAATTTCCGTTCTTGAACCCAACAGCTACCAATGTTCCTCCGGGTAAGAACTTACACAGGAGCGCATACCCACTGTCCAACACAAAGGTACGCAACACACTGTGGGTTTTGATGTTCCACACCTTCAATTCCCCATTGGATGCCGTGGCCAACATGCGGTCATCATCGGAAATATCCATGGCTCGTACATCGGTACGGTGGCCGTAATGGTCCAAAACATGGCTGCGCTGAGGTACCACGTCACGTGAGCGTTTGGCCGTATCCTCAAGCGGGAACTTCCAGTACTCCACGCTATTATTGGCCAAGCCCACGAGCATCTGCAATTGACGCTGCAGTTTCAGGGGCACCCATACACACGACCGGAGCTTGGCGTGCAGTCTTAGTGTTGACAATGGAGTGATTAACATGCTGACTTCAGCAGCCTCAAGCGATGCCACGATTTCCTCGCTATCCATTCCTTTTTCTTGCAACCGCTTGGTCCGCTTGGCCATGCCTTTTTTGATTTCATCCTCACCTCTGACTCGGAAAACTTCACAGGTCCGGTCATTATTCTGTAAGGAGAATATCACGTGGCTGCCGCTGGAATCCCGTAAAACAGTGAATTCCACAGCCACACACCGGGCCTTGCTTTGTTTTTCGAATTTTCCACGCTGCAGGAGTTTCTCGCCATCGGCAAGGGAAAGATCAAGGCTCCAGATTTTGACCTGGTCACGTGCACCGGAAGTGACAACCATTCCCTTCATTCCACTTCCCATTGCTTCGCCGTATCCAAGGGCCCAGCATTCTCCTGAATGTGCAAGGTGGGTCTCCACACACTGTTTGGCCCTTAGGTCCCATACCTTCAAAAGGCCATCTTTAGAGGTCAGGATTAGGTAATCATCGGAATCCTCCGAATCATCATTATCTCCGCTGTTGTTCCCACGTAAAAGGTGCACTCCCGTGATCTCACCCTTGTGCCCTTTCAACTTATATAAACCTTCTTCGGCCACCAAATCCCACATGATGATTGAGGCATCACACGAACCGGACACTAGCCTTGTTCCGTGTATATCAAATGATAGCGTGGCCACCGCGGACTTGTGCCCCGAAAAGGTCATCATCACCGAACCCAGCGTCAAGTCCCATACACGGATGGACCCGTCTTTATGGCCGGACGCCAAGAGATTGGCCTGCATAGTGTAGGCCAAGACAACGACTTCCGATGGTGGCTTTGATGTGGCGGCGTTGCTTGCGCCGGGCGTTGTGCCTTCGGAAAGCCGGCTCAAGATATCCCCGGTTTTGATATCCCATATCAAAATCTCTTCTAGGGCACCAACTGCGGCCCGGCCTAGGGATGTGCTGGTCTGGGTGGCAGAAGCAGGGAGCCAGAGAATATTGCTCTGGGCACTCACCACTCCAAACACAGACTCCTGCTCGTAACGGTCGTAGGATTTCACCATGGTGTAGTATGAAAGAAAAGCATCGCGATGCGCTCTAGTAGTATGCACATCAGTACACCACAGAGTATGGACATCGGTACACCAAGAATTTAACACCCGTACACCAGATTTCACACCTAAGGGTACCTTTCTTTTGGAAACATTGGCTAAGCGCGCATTATGCCGGAGGCTTGCAATGTAGTCATGGCAACGTTTTCGTATCCCTGAGTTACAGTAGTAACGAGGGAGGAGTGAAGGCCAACTTCCACACATAAATGAGGCCTTCGCCACGTCCTGGATAACTAATCAATATTCACTGAATGGGTTTTATCAAGATGACTCTCAGATTCAGACGCACCAGAGATACTACTCGTACCACTGATACGATGAACAATACGATGATGAACACTAACCTGTCCACGGGTTTTTCGCGTGACGAATTGGCATATCTTGATGAAATCATAAGGCCTGCCACAAAGTGTGCCACATGTTCACTGAACATTTCATCCTCGTTACTCTCCGAGCCACCGGAATATGAGCCGCTTGAATACCGGCCACCTGCAACTATCTCTGTAAACTCAGACAGGGAATCACAGATTATTCACCTTTACGCTCCGGATTGTACAGTCATACACCATATAAGAGACACCTGTACATCTGAAACTGACAGCCAGGCGCTTGGGTTATCCTCAAGGAGATCAACAATACAGTCACGCTTTTCTCACGCAGCAGATACTCTTTCCATTTCACGTCTGACCGGGAGAATTTCTTCTGTAAAATTCCCAAAATTGTTGGATTTTGTCGGCCTTTTTATCTTCCTCGTCTTCCTCGCATGTGCTGCCGCTGAATTCAGTATAGTTGGTGGAAAGCGGTGAACTTTCAATTGACAATGGCATTCAGACTTTAACCCATTAAGTGAATTGGGTTAGGTGAATTGGGTCGAGGGACTTTAGTTTAATGACCTGGATGTTCCTCCGCCCCTTAAATCTAAACAGCTCTATAATTTCATCTTTCGAATCTAAAATAATTGGTTGTAAAATAATTGTTTGTAAAATTGTTGTTTGTAAAATAACTGGCTGTAAAATAACTGGTAGTAAAATAATTGGTTGTAAAAATCTTGGTTAAAAAATTGTTGGGTGTAATATTTTTGGATGCAAAATATTGGAAGATATTACTGCTGGTATATGAAAGTTAGCATCGGAGGTAATATCTTATTGAAGAAGGTCATATAATGGGAGATTCATAAAATGACTTGAATGTGAGATCACACGGGGATGGGTCCCTTTTATAGTGGGAGACCGCGTTTTGTGACACAAATACACAGGGTTCAGGGGCTTGCAGATGGCTGCGAAAATGTAGCCTCACTAATATATAAAGCCCCCTTCCCCCTCTCTTTTTCTTCGTCCGCCGGTGAGTGCGCAAGTCTGAAAAGGAGGCACAAGGTATAAAGTATTGCAGTTGGAAAGTACACAGTGGAAAAACATTACAGTGGAAAAACATTACAGTGGAAAAAAGTATACCTGTTAGGGATATGTCACAAACGGACGTCAGTGAAGAGTATACCAGTTAAGAGTTACCTGTTAGGGGTATGTCACAATGGGTTGTAACAAAGGGTTGTCAAAAGAAAAACACAAATGGATTTCACAAAGAGATAAAGGGAGGTCACAAGGGATGGTCATAAAGGAGTCGATGATCTTCTATTTGGCGTAAGAAGACAGAAAACTGGAGCGGAGATTGTTGAATCCAGATATCTCTTGTGGACTCAATTCACTAGTGACTACACTCTTTCCGCTGGCACATCTGCCAAAGTCATAATTGATCCCCTGTTCCCAAACGTCATAGAGTTTGAACTCCTTCAAGAAAGGACTTGAATCAGTAAGAGGCGATCGCCGTGCATGCCATACCAAAATGTTTATGGGCACAGATCATCTCTGGTGACTTCATGATCTTCCCTAACACTGTCAAATGCTGCGAGCGTTCATCAAAGTACTTGTTCAATAACACAGTGTTGTCCTCCACGGTCAAGATAATCTGCATAATAAGTGTGCTGTGTGCCAAACTTCTCAACATCTTGGCGATCATCATGAATATGCTCACATAGTCGTCGGTGATATCCTCAAGCTTGACAAAGAGAAACTTGTATATGGTCTCGGCCTCATCTGTGGATTGGATTAAGTCTGCAGTGGAGATCCTGGAGATGGTGATAGCCAACAAGTAACACCTAATGAGCCTGTATGTCTTTTCCCATTTCCAGAGAATCCAAGGCACAACTTTTAGAACAAGGAACATTGCTTCCTCGGACTTGAGGTTATTCGAGCTTGCCTTCACACCGGCCACTTTCGTATCCTGGAACAGGTTTTCCTGCTTTGTTGATGACCTTGCCCACCAATTTATTTCCAACTTCAAAAGCACTCATGTTCTTCCACACATCCTCGAGAGTCAAAACCATTAAGTTGAAAATCTTGACTTCCAGCAATGCCAACCTTGAGGTCAACGGAATTGTTTATAAAGAGGGGAATCTGGCCAATGCGTTTTACCAAGCTTACCCAGTTTGTCATTTTTGGGCAAATTGAACTAGAATTTTGGAAGAATAGTTTCCAAATGAAACATCCCCCTCATGACATTTATCGTGCGCAAGGTCGTGGTAGAATCCGGGAAGTGGGGTTGGGTAGACCTGGTCATGCCGGGGAGTGAAAACGAACCAAAAATCTATTACTGTTAGACCCGTTGTGGGTAGCACGTTACCAATGCAGGTATTTCAAGCATATGTGGTCAAAAAGACTGCCAGCTACCTTCTTCTTATGCCATCAAGTATTGAAGTGACTCAGAATCCTTCTCATGTGAATCAATAAGAAACAGGCAGACACCCAAGTACCAGACAGAGCAAAAGAACAAACAAAGCAAAAGAACCAACAGAAAACTAAGAATTGTGGCTAACTGCCTTGAAATTCATATTTGAATTCGATTTCTACTTTTATGTTTGTTCAATGGTACATTATGGATCTGGGATAATCATAAATTCCTCGACTCACATTTATGGATTTGTGTAAGTGGGGAATTGGTGATAAAACGTGGTCTTTTATGGAAGTTCGTGATTTTATAAACTCATATAATCGTAGAATTCCGAAGTATTTCCTAATTGTTCAACTCGTGAATTTGTTCAAGCTCGAGATTATTCCGTGGATTTGTGTATTGTACTTTGTAGATTCCGTATAATGTAAAGTCGTATATCTGCATGTCCCTCGTAAAATTGTGCATTCCTCATATAATGTAGAGTCGTATATCTGTATGTCCCTCGTACAATTGTTGATTTCTCTCGTAAATTTGTGGTTTTTTCTCGTATTTTTGCAGTTTACCTCGTAAAATTGTAAATTTTTCTCGTATATCTGTAGGTCCCTCGTAAAATTATCTATTGGGGAATTTTTGACCCCAAAGTTCAATATTCCTAAACTTCAAACTCGCCACTTGTAGACTGATCATACGATGTTCTGTGTAAAAATTCGTAGGTTGTTGATTCTCAAACCGTAAATCTGTGAACGTTATACCGTTTGTGAACGTGCATATTAATACTTTTAGACTTGTAAAATTACATAATTCTTATGTAAGGTCTTGTGTAAGTGTAACTTTTCTATGCAAAATCTCGTAAAGTTAGAGAGAATTCATGCAAGGACTCGTAAAATTGTAGAAATTCAAAGCACAGTCTCGTAAAAACGTTGAATTTCCATGCAAGCTCTCGTAAATATGTACAATTTATATGCAAATTCTAGTTTTCTTGTAGATTTTTTATGCCAGGTCTCGTACAATTGTGAATTTCCTGTGTAAATGCTCGTAAAATTCTAGATTTATAATGCAAAGTCTCGTACAATTGTTGAATTACTATGCAAAGTCTCGTAAAATTGTTGAATTTCTATGCAAAGTCGCGTAAAATTGTAGAACTTCAACGCAAAATCTCGTAATTTGTACATACTTCATGCATATACTCATAAAATTGTCAAGGAGTACTTAGCATGTACAAAATCAAGGTTCTTCGTAGATGCGTTGTATGCAGACTAGTGGAGCGTTATGTGCAGGCTACTGGTGAATGAAGAGTTTTCACCCACTCCGACGAATCTCACACTTTGGTCTTGTAAAGTACAACTTATATATTCCTCTATATTAATATATACTAAAACATACGTCGAAATGTAAGGACTCGTAAAATTATATATTTCTTTGTAAGGTGTTGTGAAATTGTAACATTTATATGCAGAAACCCGTACAATTATAGAATTACAATGCAAGTGTTGAACTTGAGGAACAAGTTCACCTGCGGGTACTGCATGTTCCCGTTACTGCATACAGATGAAACAATAATTGGTATTGTCCTCGAGGGAGACACGTTGGTAGTGGACTGCTTGAGGACACTTGTCTAACACTTGTCCAATATTGGCCATTGTTCTGGAAAAGACAATGGGCTAAGTGGGTTAGGGCTGGAGTCCCAGACCTGACTATATATAGAGAGGGTCCCGCTACAGATTTGAACGGTATCAATTGGAACAATAAGTCAAGGACACTTTAGTTTAATATAGATAAAGATAGAATGGAAACTACAGAATTCGTTACTGAAGTACCAAAGTTAAGACGCTTATTGAAACTTAACGTGATAACTATTCCAGATTATGGGAGTGTATACAACAATTCCAAACAGTAAGCTCTCGTAAAATTGTAGTTCTTCCTTATAAATCTTTGTAAAATTAGAGAATCCTCTTTTAAGGATTCTTAAAATTGATTATTTTTATGTAAGGACTCGTAAAATTGTATATTTTTATGTAAGGGCTCGTAAAAGTATATAATTCCAATGCAACTTCTGATACAATTATAGTTTTTCAATGCAAAGTCTCGAAAAATTGTGGAATTTTCATGTTAAAACTGGGAAAATTGTTGAATTTCTATGCAATGTCTCGAAAAATTGATGATTTTTAATGCACAATGTCGTAAAATTGTAGAAATTCAATGCAAATTCTCGTAAAATTATAGAAATTCAATGCAAAGTCTCGTAAAATTGAAGAAATTCAATGCAATATCTCGTAAAATTATAGAAATTCAATGCAAATTCTCGTAAAATTGAAGAAATTCAATGCAAAGTCTTCATTAAATTGTAAATAGATGGAAGGAGTAAACAAAATAATCGTCAATCTGCACACTCATTGTCAACGAGTTCTTAGCATGTACGGATCTTTTAGATTTGATAATTCCAGCTCAGCTAGGAATGTTGGGGAATCAGGTGGCCCATAGAGTAACCTTGTTTTAAGGTCCAGAGGTCCTCTCTTGCTATAGGATATGGACCTCATTGCCTCATCAAGATATGTAAACACTTTAGGTGAAGTGTTTACTTCAGATGGCGGCTGAGTCTCATTGTCATGATCAGTACGAGGAGTTTTGGTGGGTCTGGAGTTGGGTGGGGGCATCTTGGTATGTCTCCCTCAGTAGAGATATTTGATTAGTAAGCCAATAGAAGATGTGGTGAAGGCCTCCTTATATATGTGGTTGGCCTTCATTGATCCTCGGATGATCCTCGGATTTACCGTTGTTCCTCGGCTGGACTAACAACCTAGGTTTGGGGAAATATCCGTACAATGCTCTGCAAGCCTAGAGCACCAGGTTGGACTTTGGCATATACCAATTGGGATACAGGAACCGTTATATAATTGGACAGCAACAACTCTCTCAAAAGAGTGACTTGGGTAATCAGTTCTGTCATCTTTCTCTCGTAACTCTATTGCTATGTAAAGTAGTGATTCGCGATCTCTGTTTCACAATTGATATCGCTCAACACTGAGCAGGATCCTTGCTTTATATAAGTTAGTCCTGGGGACCCCCAAACGATCTCTCTCTCCTTCGTCAACCTCTCTCATCTACATTGTCTTCTCCGAAACAATGCCCAGAGTTAGACTAGAGTTAGACTAGAGTTAGACGAGAGCTAGACGAGAGCTAGACGAGAGCTAGACGCTTGTCCTCGAGAGGTATGCTGACAAATGGTACTCTCTCATTAATAATTCCTATGATTGTTTCATCTGTATGCAGTTACGGAACTATGCAGTAGCCTCAAGTGTAGGTTCTTTAACTCCAGCTCAGCTAGGAATGCTGGGGAATCAGGTGGCCCATAGAGTAACCTTGTTTTAAGGTCCACAGATCTCTTTTGACTATAAGATACGGATCTCATTGTTTCATCAAGATAAGTGAACACTTGAGTTGAGGTGTTTACTTCAGACATAGGCGGAGCCTCAATGTCAGTACCAGGAGATCTGGTGGGTCTGGATCTGGGAGGCATCTTTCTTGGTATGTCCCCCTAGGTAGAGATATTCGATTAGTTAATTTATGAGAGGTGTAGCGAAGGCCTCATTATATATATTGGGAGTCGGCCTTCACCGACCCTTGGTTGTCAGGATAACCAAGGGTAACCACGGGTGGGGAAACTAGTAGAGACTCTTATTCGGTGCTATTCTCCAACAGTTATATAGTTGGAGCTGGACTGCAATCATTCTCTTAATTGAGTGACTTGAGTAATCACTTCTGTCATCTGTCTTATAACTCTATTGCTATGTAAAGCAGTGAATTCGTGATCTCCGTCTTCCTTTTGATACCGCTCAACACTGACCAGGATCCTTGCTTTATATAATTAGTCCTGGGAACCTCCAAACGGTCTCTCTCCTTCGTCAATCTCTCATCTACATTGTCTTCTCCAAGACAATGCTCAGAATTAGACGAGAGCTAGACGAAAGCCCATAGAGCCTTGGCTCTACCTTTGTCTCTGCTTCACCAATACCCAACATTGTTTCATCTGTAGTGTATTGCTTGGCATGAACATGCAGAACTCGCACATGTCCTGGTCTCTTAAGTTCATCAGTCACATGTCGCGCATTCCAACACATTTGATGTACTACATTTGGGACAGAAGTCTTGCAGTACCAATCAAGGGTGAAAAACGGACGGAACCGAACTGGTTTCTTTGTTATCCTGCATACAACAACTTATCCTTTTGGTTTGAAAGACTGTGCAAAGGGGTACGAAACGTTTTGTCTTCTTGGTTTAAAACATTTTGGCGCGCTGGTGTAAATATTTTGAAAAACACTGTATGTAACAGTACTTGGTGATAATGGATGTCTAAGATATACTGCAAAGTAGCTTTTGAAGGGTGTTTTTAGTGATGCTTAACACTAGAATTTTTTTGAATGTTTTTTTCTATAATGGATTATAATGGATGTTAACAGTGTAGTACAAGTTTGTATGTAGATGTATGATCCAGTTACTATTGGTTTCCTACTGTCTCTCCCTGTTCCGGCATATAAACCGATCTGACAGTGCCATCGACCAATAAAGACTGCCAATATAATATGCATAAGAGAACTAAAGTATGGCAGTAAGGTTTAGGGGGTATTCGGTTGTATGTCCGGCATATAACTTAAAGTATCAGTATCATCGTACTCATTAACAACGCCCAAAAGAGCCTAGAGTAAGATCCCCTCAGAGCTCCATTCAGTTCTCGCTTTTCTAAATCATCCAATAAATTTCGAGAACCGAAAATTCCATTGGACTGACAAGGAACTCCTTCTAATAAGTGCTCCTGCATAGTATCCCTCCTCCCCAATATCATCCCCAACAATGATCCAGTCTCCTTACTTTTTGACGTCAGAGACAGTGGTTCGGCTGATACACTCTGGGCACTATCCTCGGCATCTCCCTCCCAACAATAATCCAGAAAGCACTGCATACACTCATCTGAAGGTTCTTCTCCTGCACGTTCCTGTTCCCTCCGGATAATAGCACAGCCCAAGCACGTGTTCCAGGAGATATCATCAGAGAAATTGCCCCGGGTGGCCGTTTCAAAACCGTTACGTATCATAGCCGACGAGTCACGTGGACTATAGCTCATTTTGAACGTGCTGACGTTGGATTCAAACAGGTACTGCACATTGGGCACGTACACCACCAACGGGATATCCGTTTCCACCATGCCATTATCGTGGTAGTCCACCAAATCCGAGAGTTTGGAAGCATTGCAGCCGTAAAACACTGGTCTTTGGTTGAGTTTTTTCTTCAAAATCTCCTGCACTGGAGGTACATGGGGGAAAGGATTGCCTTGGCCCTGCATGGTGAACTGTCTCCTGTATGTATGCACCAATGAGGTTCCGTTGGGCCAGTTTTGGTTGGTATCTCCCGAATTGTCGTACGAGAGGATCATATCCACGTCACGTGACCCTTGCAAGAACGGGTAGTACGGCACATTTTGCTGGTCCTCTCCGCCATCGGCCAATCTCAAGACGGGGTCCTGCACAATGGTATCGGAGCCGGCGTATTCGATATTGTAGAACGGATTGGGCGTATACGTGGCAATATCGGCCTCGGCTTCCAGAACCGAGCCAATGATCAAACCCACCAATTTGCGGAGCGGCCACACGAGTTTGGAGCCCTGGTCCAACCGTAAAAGCACCTGGTTAAATATGGAAGACGACGTGCCAAGGAAAAAACCAGCATTATCAAAATTCGTAACGCAATCCGTCACGTTAGGAGCCCCGTTATCGATGCTAGTGCCCAAGTACCGAATATCAGCGAATGAATTGAGCGATTCGTCCCACGATCCCAATTCATAAGGTGTGATCTCAAACACAGTCAGATTAAGGTTGACCTCAAGCTTACCAGGAGTCCTGCCATTGGCCAAAATGATAGGAAACGGCACCTTGTGTTTCTTGAAGCTTTCCAACTGAGTGATGCCCGACCACGTGATGTTTTCTCCTCCTCTGTACACTTTTTCCTGGTTGAAAAACTGGTACAGTAATGCACGGCCCCACACATCGGTGATGGAGTAGTCGTAGCCGGCCTCTTCCTTGGCGTTAACCGCCTGACGAAGGTTATTATAGTAGTTGAGGGTTTTAAACAAATTCAACCCGTTGGGGTTGAAAATGCTATCGTCCAAGTTCCAGATATCGCCATGCGAATCCATGATCTCGGCCACGGACATCCAGTCGTTCAACACCAACGTTCCTAGAAGCCAGCTGCCTCCTGAAAGCCCCGAAATGTATGTGGAAGCTTGTAAAAGGCCTCCCAAGCCATATTCCACAGAATCGGCGTGACGGTCGTCGAGAGCTAGGAGCTGTCCTGCACCAGAGAGCATGGCTCTATAACCTCCACCACTGAACGCTAAAGCCACGGAAATGTTCCGTTCAGCATTGGCCACGAAACTCTCCGCATCTAAATCTGTAAGGTTAGCCACGTTCTCAAGAAAATTCACCATTTTCTCGTTGGTGATGGCTTGTCGATTCGCCACATATTGTTGTTCGCTCTCTGAAACGTTGCTTGCCTCCCTGACAATGGGGATTTTGGGACACGCCGTTTTTTTGGGGGCGTACGCCTGTCCATGACCAAAATATGCCTCAAAACTTTTAGTGTTGGTGACCTGGGGTGCTTTGGCAAAGTCTTTTCCCAGTTCAGTGACTATGGCCGGTTGAAGAGTAGATGTGGAGTAGTCTTGCCACGGCCACTTGAACGCTAGAGCGCCAGCCACAAAGAAAAGGAGTTTCATATTCTGTTAGAATATTCTGTTAGATACAGGATTTTGAAGGGACTAAAATCTGCACTAAAAATCTGTACTAACATTAGGGTGTGCCTGGATACCTGGGTTTATATGATGGGGTAATGGCTGCAAGGTTGCGGGAGTTGCTGTGGAGGATTGCCGAAAGGGGAAATAGTCGCACCGGGTCCGAGGTTGTCTGCAGTCCCCGCTTCTCGATCGGGCAAAGTGGGTTACTGGCCTGGCCCAGTTTTCTTGACGCAGGTCCATGGAACTCCGCCGGTAATGGAATCTAGATTCTTTGGGATAGATTCCTTTGGAATAGATTCCGTTAAGGTGTACAGCTGGACTATATGCATGTCGATCTCTATGCAGGTCATCCTTTAAATATGTCGTTGTGCTCTGAATCGGGCACGTGACTCTCAGGTGACCATCCAGTACCCTTTTGCATCATCAACAACTGATCAACACTATATTCTCTGGTAGCTCTAAAGCATTATCACTTTCAGAGTAAAGTATGAAGATATCTTGGTGGTAAGGTGCAGTACTCTCTGGTAGTGTTGCAGTACGTTCTGGAAGTGTAACTGTTGTGGGTTTCCACAAGTACTGCAGGTTACTCTGGTAAGACCATCAAGTCAGAAACGACTGCGAAACGACTGATAAACGACTGCTAAGCGACTGCTACATTACCTGACCCCACTTGGTGGTAAACCAACAATCTGGTGGACTCTTATATCTGTTGCCAAGAAAAAAAAAACAGTGGTGGTACCCTCGAGTCTGCGTTCGGCGAAACGCATTCTACTGATTCCAGTGCCCATGACAGATGTCTCTCTTAGTCGTTCCCTCGACTATTGCTATTTTACCCTCTCAAGGGAAATGGCTGAATATCCTTTTGATGCTTTTCAGAAGAATTGCACGATCAGAATTGGGTTGACTCAAGGTTTCGTCCTTCGAACCTTATAGATATCATCCCGGTTGTTTTAATATTCGAGAGGTACAGAATACCAATGTTGATCCTTCCAACTTTGCTAGGGAAGCTCCCATTACAGCGCACCTTTTGGTGCTACTGGTGGCACTGGTGTCATTGGTGGGGGCACGTACCGACTCTCCACATCTGACGCTTCACATCTGACTCTCCACATCTGACTCTTCACATCTGACTCTCCAAATCTGATTCCCAAGCATGCTGAGGCACAGAGATCAGAAGAATGGAGCTTCCGGAAGAAAGCATGCACGCTGAGATGAAGGTGCATGAGGAACACCAAACCTTTTTCCCAGAAATCTATCCTCCTGATTTCAAAATAGAGGGTGCGGTTTTTGGCAATGAACAATGGTGGCAAGGACAAGGCAAGGCAAGATAAAGTAAGATAAAGTAGTCAGAAGTCAGAAGTCAGAAGTATTGAGCAACTGCTCAGGTATATGAAAGCATCTGACCACACTGTAGACAGAGGAATAATAGGGAAGAATCCTGTTCAGAGATCTCTGCGTGTATGGTGGTTTGTAGTGTTGAATAGAAGGAAACAGTACGTCTAACGGGATTGCCTGTTCATGAAACTGCAATTAAGAAAAGACCGATGAAGCAGTGTTGGCTTTTCGATGGGGAATAAATACCGAGCACGTCTAGCTCTTGCTAACTCTCGTCAAACTATTGTCTAATCATTATATGACTCTTGTCTAACTCTCTGACTATTGACCAACTCTTGTCTAACATAAACCTTTGTCTAACATTCGTCTAATTATTGTCTAATGATTTTCTAGACATTGCTAAGGAAGTTGATGAAGTAGAGAGAATGCGAGGGGAGGTGGCTTTTATAAGGATTATCGAAGATCTTAGTCACAGACACGATATTCACAAGCTCATAAACTCACAAACTCACAAACTCACAAACTCACAAACTCACAAACTCACAATCCCTTAAATACATACTTAAAATATGTATAGATGTATATGTATATTTAGTACGTATATTTGGTCTGTATATTTGTTGATGAGTGCTTCTCTTTAATGTATAGTGAGACCTTTAATTTGGTTGATAATAGTGGTGGAATGGTGGTGGAATGGTGGCGGTATGTTTAGTATGGATATAGGCTAGGGCCACCAGCCCCTATTTAACCTTTTGCGTTTGTGCTCGTTTTACGTTTGTACTCGTTTCAGATATGTACTGGTTTCGCATCTGTACTGTTTCAGATATGTATTGTTTCAGATATGTACTGTTTCAGATATTTAGGGTTATGTTCAGGTTGTTTCAGATCTGTAGGCTTGCGTGCGGGGATGCACCTTGGGAGTGCTGGACTGGTCTATATAAGAGCGCGATTACCCCGTGAATTAGCAGCCAAATTTTAGAGGTGTTTACCAGCATGTGACAGCAGAAGGTATATATTCACAAATTCACCTATTTTGGCATTTAATTCTTGTTGGCACGTCTAATACCTTAGTCGTGTTATATTCGTTGATTCCTCAAGAAAGAATCGGGGCTACTTGATAGTTATCGGCAGAACCAGTGTAGCCAGCCGAGTGTTGATCCTGTTGACTTTCTTAAATGTCTGGTCTGTGTGAATGTCTGGCATTTGTGGATGGCTGGACTTTGTGGATGGCTGGACTTTGTGGATGGCTGGCCTTTGTGGATGACTGCTGGTTTTTGTGGCTGCAACAAATGGACAATCGTCGACCCAAACACCGTGGGTCGAGGAAGACGCATATCGGATTTAACTCTGGTGTTCACATATTCACAAACTCAAATATTTGGATATCTGCATATTCACATATTAGGATATCACATATTAAGATATTACATATTGAGTGTGAGGAACCATCAACGAACATATTACCAATAAGGCATAAATGTATCAAAGAACATAACAGAATTCTGGTTAAGTTTCCAGACACTTTTCGGAAGGATACATTTTGGTACAGAGTGACACTCCAAGACTGGTGACTGCTGTCGAGTCCAAGACTGTTGTCGAGTCCAAGACTGTTGTCGAAAACCAGCAGTAAGAGATATATACAGCAATCCGGTGCAGTACATTTTAGAGAATATTAAGCACTGGCCTAAACTGATTGTTACTTCCTCTGGAATTTGAGTCTCTCTGATACTTCCTCTGGAAATGTTTGTCTCTCTGATACTTCCTCTGAAATTTTTGTCTATGTGGAATGATCAATTAGTGCTTGTTTTCAGTGTCTACTGTTGAGTCCATCCAGGACTTAAGTACATCAGTCCCCAACAAATCAGTCCTCAACAAATCAATCCTCAACAAATCAATCCTCAACAAATCAGTCCTCAGTGTTGCGATTTATCATCTAGCATCGCCTAAACGGAAACCGTTATGTCATTGGTCCCCAAAAGATGACATCCTATAGTTGTGGAAGTTCAGTATTCATGTCAGTCCTTTCTATTCTTATCTGTGTCTATACTATACTGAGAATCCCCTGAACACACTGTTCCCAGACTGAGCTGATTCCATAATCTGTCATAAGAGTAATTTACTCTCGTCTTCAGTTAGTCCTTGTCTGTTGCCAGCCACCCCCTTTTTTGTGGGGCGTTGACCACCATTAGACTATTTCTGCATATTATGGACCATTCACTGTTTTGTCAGTACTCAACACATCACTGCCTCCACATCACTGCCTCCCCTCATTAGTCCCCAACAAATCAGTGCCTCAAAAATTAGTATTGGTTGGTATCTCCTCCCTCAGTTGATATTTTTGGTCCTTCTATAAAGGGGGAGGGGTGCATCACATGACTATACTCACGTGTGTACCGTTTGGTGTCTGAGAAGCTGCAAATTGGTGTCCGCGTCTCTGTTTCACGACACATACCCCCAGTGCATGTACTCGCCAGGTCCGCCCTAAAACCAACCAGCCAGTTCCCTCCCATTACCCTCCTATTCTCATTCTATTCCCCTCCTATTCCCATTCCATCCCATTCTATTCCCTTCTATGTCGAATTCATACCATGATCAACTTTAAGACGTGAGAATTACATTTTTTATTCAGAGCGGCTGTCGAATGCTGTCGAGTCCAAGAGTGTGTCGAGTCCATTATACTATAACTATAAAAGATAGTACTATAACTATGAACTATAGTGCTACATTAACCATCACTGATCAAGATTGACTATGACTAACTATGACTGTCTATGGTTGTCCATTACTATCACTGACTATGACACTATCACTGACTATGTCTATTACTATGTCTATTACTACGACTGACTATGACTGACTTCGACTGACTTCGACTGACTTCGACTGACTATCACTATGACTGACTATGACTATGAATGGATTGCTGTCGAGTCCACAATCTCCGGAATTCTCAACACCTTCGCCTACATTTACTTGGATTATCCATTTACTTCTCCTACACCTCGCTTATTTGCAACCATGAAATCAAGCTATATACCTTTTTTTTCATCTTTTCCTTTTTTTTTCCTTATCATCTTTTCTTATCTTTTCCTTTTTTTTTCCTTATCTTCTTTTTTTTCATCTTTTCTTATCTTTTCCTTCTTCTTATCTCTTATCGTGGTATCTTCAACTCTGGTTGGTTGGTGGCAGTCTACTCATTGGGAATATAGTCATCGCGGAGCCCGCTCTATATTAAAATACCCTAATGTACAAATGGTCCGAGGACATGCAAGTGCCAGGCTGACTGGCTATGAGGTTTGTCTTGGGTGCCATAGTGTATGGCTGATCATGGTGGTGCCATAGCTCATTCTAAAGTCAATGGCTTTTATAGCTCATGAACTAAAGCTCATGACTTCTTTAAGTGGCCATCTCAACATCCTTCGACACGGCCAGAGCAATAGCCTCTGCGGCTTCCTGAGCCTTTTCCGTGGCCTCCTCCGAGTCCTCGATGGTTCTGACGAGACTTGGAGTACCTTCAATGTGGATCGACACCGAGTTGGCATTGGGGTCCACGGGCGTGCCTTCGTTGGGGATGATCAACTCGAGCTCGCCGTTGTTGAGGAACGAAGCTTTGATCTGGTCGAACTTGACAGTTTTGTCGAACTGGAACCGCTTTTCGAATTGGATCTCGTGGTTGCGGAACTCTCTGATAAGTGCTTCCGCGTCTTCTTCGAGCTCGGAGTCGGAGTCGGAGTCGGAGTCGGAAGACGAAGACGAAGAAGAGGAGTCAGAAGAGGAGTCGGAGTCGGAAGAAGAAGAGGAGTCAGACTCGGAATCAGAATCAGAGGAGTCGGACTCAGAATCAGACTCAGAGTCAGCAGAATCAGAGTCGTTTTGGGCAGACTCAAAGTCCGAATCATTCTCCTCGTCGTCATCTTCCTTTACCTCCTTCTCGTCATCTCCTTCAAAGTTGAACTTTCCATTGATGATCAACTCATTCTCGTTCTTCAAAAAGTTGATGCTCAACTCATCCCGGTTGATCGACGGAAACCGGAGCGTCAACTTGTACGTCTTGTCATCGAGCTCCTCCAACTCACAGTCTTTGGAGTCCTTCAAGTCCCTGCTCAAGTCGATGATCTGGAACTCGTCATCGGAGTCGTTGGCGAGAAGCAAGTCCTGGGCCAACTCCTCGTCCGTGGAGTCGTTTTCGCTGTCGTAACGATCGGGCAAGTCGAAGCGGTGCTTGTATATGGTGACACCTTCGTCGTCGGACGAGTCGGACGAGAGGTCGTCGAGGTCAATGGCGTCAGAGTCGGAGTCAGAGTCCATGTCGGAATCGGACTCGGATGAGAGGTCCACCATGATATCGCTTTCGTCTTCCATCTGCTCCAAGGCTTGCTTGAGCTGGTCCAACTCTTCTTCGGAGTCGATATCCACGTCGGAGTCGTCTTCGATCTCGATATCCGTGAGGGAGACCGAGTCAGAGTCGGAACTGGAGTCAGAATCAGAATCAGAATCAGAGTCGGAACTAGAGCTGGACTCAGAATCGGAAGAGTCAGAATCAGACTCGCAGTCCTCGCAGTCTTGGCAGTCCTCGCAGCTCTCGGAGTCGGATTCCGACTGGTACTCAAGTCCTGGATGAATTATGATCTCCTTGTCGATGTCGGAGTCGGAATCAGACTCAGAATCGGAAGACTCCACGTCGGAGGCAGGAAGCAAGATGATTTCCTGGATTTCAGAGTCAGTCTCAGACTCACTCTCAGAATCGCTCTCGGACTCATCATAGTACCTGACCAAATCATCGTTGACGTCTCTAGCAGAACCTTCAAGAAGCATGGCGTCCAAAGCTTCGTTCTGCAAAACATCGTTCATGTCCACTTCGTCCACAAGCAAAACATCGAAGTCCTCAGAGTCGGAGATTGACCCTTCAGAGATGTCGCTGTCGGAAATGGAGACATCGGAGTCCATGGAAACGTCGGAGTCCATGTCGTATACTTCGCCAAGGTCCTTCTTGGCGTAGTAGTTTCCTTCTTCGTCGAAGAATCCATCTTCATCGTTGAACTCATCTCCAGAATAATCCTCGGAGTCCTCTTCGGACGAAGTGTGGTTATCCTGGAGATCGAAATCATACACTTTTTCGTCGTCGGAGTGGGCAAAACCGTCGTATTCGCTCTCGGAGTCCTGGTTGTCGGACTCAGTCAAGGGCTCCTCGATGAACACCTCGCCCGAAGGTTGGGGATATGAGTATTGCGCATACCTTCTGTTTTTGTATGCGTTGTTTCTAGAATAACGGTCGGTTCTCGATCTGTCGTTCCTAAACCGGTCGTTTCTGGGTCTATCGTTTCGGGAAAAGTCGTTTCTGGATCTGGTCTCGGGTCTGGGGACTCTGGACTCGTACCTGGCGTACCTTGAGTCGTTGCGGGGGTCCCTAGAGTCGAACCGGTCGGGCCTTCTGTAGTCGAAACGGTTTCTGTAACCGGGACGGGCTCCGGCCCTGTGGGATCTGGCAGATTTTCTGTTGTACTTTGGGTTGCGGAACAGCATGATGACGGTTGAAGACTGGGGATAGGTGCACTATTTAAGCGGTTGAGATGGAAAAACTTAGCGTGGAGCGCGATGCGACGTGCGGCTCGTGCAGCTGCCGTTTTGGGCCTCTCGCAGCCCACTATCGCTTTGCATGCCGGGTCTCGTGTTACGCATGCAGTACGCGTGCAATGTATGAGCCCACACCCGTACCTCCGCGGGCTCCCGCGTCTTCCTTCGAATTCCATCGAATTCTTTCGAACCTCATCGAACTTGGATTGTATGCACTCTTTTTCTTACCTCGGTTCTATTGGCCGCCCCTCGATATAGACCCGCATTTGCCACTATGGCGGCTTATATGCAGGTGCTCTTATTCTAATTATAGCCATTCAACTCACCAACCATAATCCCTACTAACCCTTGTCCGAGGAGAATCGCAAAAGAATAAACTTCGAAAGTTCCGAAGACTTTGTGAGGTGTGTTCAAGTTGTGTGTGAGTTTTATTTTGGTGTACGGATTTTGGTGTACGGCTGTTTTGTAAGAAAATATTTGGTGTACGGATCTTTGTGTTTGGTGTACGGTTTTTATGTGGGGTTACCCGGATTACTCGGTACCTATATAAGCGCGCAGTCCCCTGTAACCGTATTTTTCCCACCAAATCTCTTTGCCATTTGGCTTAGATCAAGTGTAGTATCTGTTCTTTTCAGTGTAACAGCTGAAACGTCATCATCGATGACATTCTAATATTGCAATTTTTGGGCCGTTCGCCTCAGTGCCTGATGGGCTTGCTCACACGCTGGGGCACAGTGTCGTTACCGTTACACCTTGGGTTTCTGACGCGAATTTTAGTTGCGCTTTGTGAGGCCATAAAGCGTGAATAAAATTTACAAAATTCTTGGGGCCGGTCTAGAACTGCAATATGCACCTTTGTTTCAGACCTCAGACTGTTTCATATCTGCATCATCTGAAACAAGCGTCACAAAACGGAGGGCTGCAATATAAAAGGACGCATCCCCCCACAAATAACGTAGCTATTTACCCACGACACAGTAGTCAACCATGAGGACATCAAGGAAGATTATAGGTATTGATATTTGACACTGACACTTGACATTGATCAGGAAATTCTAGGGTACTACTTTACTGTTTTGGGTATTGTTGTCACGTGCATCATCACGTGTCTGTCGTACATCTGATATCAACTCCTCCTCTTTCCCACCACCTGATATGGGTACCCCAGGCCTGGAACTACCGGTGGAGCTATTTCCCAAAATCGAGCCTACAGACTCAGGGCTCAGGCAGAGCACTGATTCTTTGGACATCGGTGTAGCCCCCCTAAATGAAGTACCCAATGTCCCACAGTCCCCCTTTGAGAAGCCAGCCACTGATAACCAAAGGAGCCTGGTGGAGTTTTCAGCACCAAACTCCGATGCTGGGTCTCTTAATACAGATGTCGGAATCCAAAAAATATTCCAGGAGTACCAGCAAAGACAGAAAAAAAACCACTCATGTGGCTCAAAAGAAGGAAATTCGGAGGCTCAGGCTCCAAGTCCAGAACTACCGAACCGAAGCCAGAAACCACGAAAAGATGGGCTCGACGCATCGAAAACCGGGCTGTCTCTACCGAACAATGGACGTTTTTTCCCCAAAATCAAACCCTTTTTGGGCTCCAAAAACTCCTCTAACTCGACCTTCCTGCTGAGTCTACATACAGGAACAGACCTCGGCGTCTCCAAGGATTGGGACCAAAATTCAGTATCCCTAGATAGTCAGATCATGCAGGCACTTGCCAGACGAAGCGATCTACCGGAATTTCAAGGCAATTCTGCCAACAAGTTCCCCTATGTAGCGTGGTACGAGGCCGCGGCACGTGACCGTGGAGAGACCGGGTCCACGTTTGGACTTTCCAGCCTAGACGAGTTCAGCCAGTTTGTGGAGTTGACCAAGTTGAACCAACGTATAGCGGATAAGGTGTCCGGCTGGCAGGGCAGAGGCCCCAAGCCGCTCCAAGTGCTAGATGCACAGGAGTTTCAGCAGTACCACCAGGAAAACCTTGAGAGTAAAAGCTCCGAAACAGACAGAACGAAGCGGCGCCCCAGTTCAGCAAGGCCTCCTTCCAGGTGGCCGTTTGGCAACTTTTCCTTTGGGAAAAAGGAGAAGAAAAGCCATTACCTCCACCGAAGCCTTAAAGTGCGGCATCTACAGATGATCTCGCTCGGAGGCACGCTTGGCGTGGGGCTTTACTTGAATAGCGGCAAGGCGTTTACTATGGCCGGTGGGTTCGGTACGCTCTTGGCGTTTTTATTGGTGGGGCTCTTGGTGTTGGCCACAGTCAACTCGTTCTGCGAGATGGTGACGTTTGTTTCGGTAGTGGATGGAGTTTCCGGGCTCAGTTCGCGATTCGTGGACGAGTCCTTTGGTTTTGCTACGGGCTGGCTCTACTTCTTTAGCTTCTCTTTGGGCCTTGCGGGCGAGGTGGTGGCATCTATCATTATTTTGAGCTCGTTCCCCAGCACTGAAATTGGGTTAAATGCAGGTGCCACTGCTGGCTTCACCTCGTTGTTTTTGGGAGTTTGTTTTGTCAGCAACATGATTCCAGTGCTGATATTTGGCGAGATCGAGTACTTGTGCAGCTTGTTCAAGGTGGTGGTTACGCTTGGGGGCATTATCGTGATGATTGTGATCAATCGTGGAGCCATGGGAGACCAGGGCGTAACAGGCTTCAAGTACTGGCAATACGAGAAATCCGACTTTGAACAAAAGATCATATTTGGGCTTTTCCGACCGGCTTTTGATCTCTCCAGCACCGGGTTGGGCGATTCTGCCCGGGCCATAGATGGCAACTTGGGCCGGTTCCTCTCGCTCTTGACTGCCATTAATATTGCCTCCTATGCTTATAGTGGCACGGAAATTGTGTGCATTGCAGCGTGTGAGGCTAAAGACCCCCGGAAGGCGCTCCCATCGGCAACCAAACGGGTTTTCTGGCGCATCTTGATCTTCTACTGCTTGGCGCTGTTCATGGTATCGTTGAACCTATATGCAGACGATCCCAGGCTTCTCCGGTACTACCAAGGCACGCTGGCGGTTTCTGCAGACGACTTGTCCAGCAACCGGGTGGTGCAGTACTTGGGCGGGAGCAAGTGCAAGTACCGCATGTCGTCATACGGTTCGCTAGGCAGTGGGTTCCAGAGCCCATGGGTTGTGGCATTCCAAAGTGCAGGGCTCTGCAGCTGGAGCGTGGTGGGCAACGTATGTTTGTTTGTGTTTGCTCTTTCTTGTGGCAACTCACACCTCTACGTGTCGTCCAGAACGGCCTTCTCATTGGCTCTCCAGGATATGGCGCCCAGTTTCTTGAAGAGGTGCAACCGGTTTGGCACGCCTTACTATGCAGTTATGGTTGCTATTCTCCCAGCTTTTCTCTCGTACACGTGTGTGACAAGGCAATCGACCATAGTGTTCCAGAACTTGACGTCGGTGATCTCGGCGACGGGCGTGTTCGTGTGGTTTGCCATGTGCATCCTGTACGTGCGGTTCTACTATGGGCTTCAGAAACGGCCCGATACCGTGCCTCGTGACCACAAGGCGTACCCCTACAAGTCACCGTTGCAGCCGTACTCTGCGATATTCGGAGTTATTGGGCTGGCCATCGTGCTCTTATCCATGGGATTTGTGGTGTTTTTGGACGGGTACTGGAACACCATGTTCTTTTTCTCCAGCTACGGAGCGCTCATAGTGTTTGCACTTCTTTACCTTGGACACCGGGTCATCAAGGGCTCCAGCTTCCTGCATCTCGAGACGTTGGACTTTGACAGCGGGCGGCGGGAAAACGATATCTACGTGTGGGACGGTGGTCGTGAGTATAACATGAGGAGTTTCCGAGACGTGTCTCATAAACTCGCGCACATGATTGCGTGAGAGAATATCAGATATCAGAACAGGACAAACTTTTGGATTTGAACACGATAAACTTTTGGATTTGAACACGACAAACTTTTGGATTTGAATGACAATCTTTTGGATTTGAACAGGACAAACCACTGGATATTAACACGACATACTATTGGATATGAACAGGACAAACTTTTGGATTTGAACAGGACAAACCACTGGATATTAAAACGACATACTATTGGATATGAACAGGACAAACTTTTGGATTTGAACAGGACAAACCACTGGATATTAAAACGACATACTATTGGATATGAACAGGACAAACTTTTGGATTTGAACAGGACAAACCACTGGATATTAAAACGACATACTATTGGATATGAACAGGACAAACTTTTGGATTTGAACAGGACAAACCACTGGATATTAAAACGACATACTATTGGATATGAACAGGACAAACTTTTGGATTTGAACAGGACAAACCACTGGATATTAAAACGACATACTATTGGATATGAACAGGACAAACTTTTGGATTTGAACAGGACAAACCACTGGATATTAAAACGACATACTATTGGATATGAACAGGACAAACTTTTGGATTTGAACAGGACAAACCACTGGATATTAAAACGACATACTATTGGATATGAACAGGACAAACTTTTGGATTTGAACAGGACAAACCACTGGATATTAAAACGACATACTATTGGATATGAACAGGACAAACTTTTGGATTTGAACAGGACAAACCACTGGATATTAAAACGACATACTATTGGATATGAACAGGCCAAAAGTATCATGAATCTAAACAGAACTGGGATCTATAACAAATAGATCAGTTATAAGAGGTGATAGATTCAAAGGATTATTCAAATGAATTAACTAATATTGTTTGATTGGTGTTGTTACGTCAGGTACTCTGTTTACTATGTTCATCGCTGTTCAAAGCTAAAAAGGAGGAATCTGAGCTGCTTATATAATCTTTCACCAGAACAATAGCGGTCATTACTCTAGCTCACCGCAGGCCATCCTGGTACCTCGTACAGTGATGGCTGGTAGAAGGCTGGCAGATGGCTGGTAGATGGCTGGTAGAAGGTTTTATACAATGGACATTGTTAATATCAGGCAGAGAGGCTTTATATTAACTCAACAGGTAGAGCAGTACCTATGGTGGAACTAACATTTACTAGTTCATATGAATAATAGTAAATCTTCAAGAAGATTTTATCAGCAAAATTGACTCCATATATTATAGTCCTTTTTATAGTCCTTTTTTATAGTCCCTTTTTATGGTCCACTTCTCTTCTGCTTCTTATATCTATAACTATGTATGTGTGTCTCTTCCCGTCACCTTCCTCCAATGCACCAACCCGCACACCGTTCCTTACCGTTCCTTACCGTTCCTTACCGTTCCTTACCGTTCCTCACCACCCTCATCTTTCCTCACCACCCTCACCTTTCCTCAACTATGTTTCTAACCCTCACCCAAAAACCTTCCTTCCATCCTCACTCACACAAACCTCGCTTCCTTCCTTATCTTCATCCTCACCCACACACACCCACACACACCCTCACACACCCTCACACACCCTCACACACCCTCACACACCCTCACTCTACATACTATAAACACCATCCATACCATCTCCAACAAGCAATAATTAATACATAAAATACATTAAAGTCCCTTTTTATAGTCCCTTTTTCAAAAAACTGTATGAGGAATAAAATGAGGAATAAATTATTTATCCCCACTTTTAGTGGTGGAACTATTTTTATACAGTGTTTTTCAAAAGAATTTAAACCAGCGCGGCAAAATGTTTCGAATCAAGAATACAAAATGGTCCAAACCAGCGCGGCAATGATTCAAACCACAATAGCAAAATTAAACAAACCAATAATTCAAAAAGTTTCGTACTCCTTGACATAGTCTTTCAAACCAAATACAAGTTTTTGTATACAGGATAACAATAAAACCAGTTCAGTTCAGTTCAGTTCAGTTCAGTTAAGTTAAGTTCAGTTCCGTCTGTTTTTCACCCTTGATTGATACTGCAAGACTTATGTCCCAAATATAGTACCATATGAGGTAATTGTCTGGATTTAATCCTCCAAATTTAATCGTCCAGATTTAAGATTTCAGAATATTGAATTCTAATAAAAGTTGATGTGAAACATTATGCCATTTGGTTTGAAAGACTGTACGAAGGGGTACGAACCTTTTTGAATTATTGGTTTGATCAATTTTGCTAGTGTGGTTTGAATAGTTTTGAAAAACACTGTAGCTGGCTGGTGGCGCGCTGGTTAGAAGGCATTATACAAAGTATTGGGCAGAGAGGCTTCATAATATCCTGAATAGATAGGGCACTACCTATTGCGAATCTGACAAAATACATAAAATACATTATTGTTAGATCCGCCATACGCAGAGGCCTACCTATGAAGGTATTATGAAGCCTCTCAGTCCAGTGGTTACAATAGCCATTGCAAACGCAAACGCCGTGTCACGCCCATCGTTGTATGAAGTACTATGATGGTCCTTTCGGCTATTCTAGAACAATCCTTACCATTGTTCTGGTGGAGAGTTTTTCGATGTCACGTTTCTCTCAAAGTATATAAACCACTCCGGTTCCTCTCTTTGAGGAGCCAGGAATGAGTACAAGTTTAGGTTAAAACACGTTATAAAGAACATAACAATTACAGTCCCTTTTTTATAGTCTCTTTTTTGAAAAAAAAGAGTATGAGGACTAAATTATTTATCCCCACTTCTAGTGGTGGAATTAATATTTATACATTGTAATGGCCAGTCTCACTAAAATTGAGAACTGCCAGGTACAAAAAAGTGGGGGTTAAAAATCAAAAACATTATATTAAAAAAAATAAAAGGAAGCTAGAGCTAGAAGAGTGTATACAACGAGGCGGTAGAAAAGAATAAGCTACTTTAAAGTAAAGAATAAAGTAAAGGGTTTGTTGTGAAACTGAGTACACGAATGTGAGAAATGGAAAGTGTGACTGAAAATGTTCATTGCACCATTTATGAGTCGCGCACGACCTTCCAAATATAAAGAATAAACATACCCTCAGTATCTTGTTAGAACTTGTGCAGGACTTTGGGATTTGTAAAACAAAGTTATATCAGTTGTATATTCGAATACTATAATATGCCTTAGAGGGATCCCTGAGGATTCATCTTATCAGGCGAACCTGCTAGTTCTATATACTTCCTTGCTGCTCCGGGTAACCCTTGAGGGATTTCACAGCGGGCTTTCAGGATGGGAAACATCGCAATGTTTCATATTAGCCCGGAGAACTTCTTATCAGGAATTCTCCCTGGCGCGGGCAGATCACCTGCGTCCACTTGCAAGGTGCCTAGCGCCCAGTATTCAAGTCTCCTTGAATACTAACCTCCACACCATCTCATATTCATGGAAGGTATGGTTTGAGGCTGAGCCTAAGCTAAGCCTCGTTAGTAGAATCTACCGACACTAAATACTCAATTCTAGTGCTCGTAGGATTTTTCCTAACATATCTCTGATTGATCCTTTGCTTAAGTTCTCTATCAGAAGTTCACGAAATGCTCTCACTTCCTTGAGATCTTAAAACTTGATTTTAGTTTGAGGTTTTTCTTGAGGTTTTTCTTGAGGTTGTTCTTGAGACTTTTCTTGAGACTTTTCTTGAGACGTTTCTTGAGACTGTTGTTCGGTCATCTCTTCAGGCCCTTTTTTAGTACCATCCTCAATCTCAGTCACTTGAAGACCCTTCGTATCAATGGATAAACCAGTGGATTTTTCCCCAGATCCAGAATTTTCTCCTATGTTTTTCACACCTGTATTGTCCCCTGATGACTCTACTGACGATTGATGGATCTTAGCAGTTTCGACAAATTGGTTCTTGGTGTCATTTTTTTACTTAGGCAAATTAGTCTCATTCAAGTACACCTTAGACAAACCTAACAACACAATATGATCTGTTCTGTTGTAAAGCAACAAGTAGGCATCTGCTTTTGTACAGTCCTTGTAGGGGAGCTCTGGCTCTTTGGTATACAACACACGTTCTTTTATCAGGGTCATGTACTCTTTGAAGTTCTCTCATAGTCTTTGTCAGTCTCTGTTCCGACTAATAACTTGTCCTAATAACTTGTCCTAATAAAGTTTCCTAATAACTTGTCCTAATAAAGTTTCCTAATAACTTGTCCTAATAAAGTTTCCTAATAACTCGTCCACATAGAGTACTATAAATATCCTTCATTTTCTTCGTGCTTTCATTCAAGATATTCTTTGTAAAGCATCCTCTGTCAGATCTGAGTTTCACGAATCCATATACTTCAAGCTTTTCTAATATGGTCAAATACCAAGTGTTAGAACCGCCATGGGTAGACTCACTACCTATTTTTAGAGCCTACAAAAGTCGACTAGTCATCTACTCGCCACCGAGACTGACCACTCGTTTCTTTTATTAGTCATTTCTTGTTTCTTGTTTCTTGTTTCTTGTTTCTTTTTTCTTTTTTCTTGTTTCTTGTTGCTTGTTTCGTTTGGCACCGAATGACCGATTAGTCATCTCATCTCATCGGCTCATCTCATCACCCTTTTTGTTACTTAAATAGCTCAGGTTCTCCCTTCTGAGGAACCATCAACAAAAAAACATAGTAACTAGAGTACTTGACGTAACCGAAGTATAACATATTCACTGTATTTATTCGTTGATGGATTCCCAATAAGTGGGAATCCGAGTACCTTATATAGCTAGCTAGTGAACAACCAGAGTGGAGCAGGGTGGTTAAACGCCATGTCACGAGGTAAGGTGAATCGATGAGGCCAAGTCACGGGTTAAGGTACCATGGACGAGTCAATAGCCATTGTATCAGGCAGAGAGGTTGCATAATATCCCCATAGGTAGATCCCTACCTATGGCGGGTCTGACATATTTACTGTATTTACTGTATTTAATGTATTTAATTTATTTACTGTATTTACTGTATTTCCTGTATTTACTGTATTTACTGCCAGATCTGTCATAGGTAGTGGCCTACCTATTGAGGAATGTTTAAGCCTCTCTGCTGATATCTACCAGCCACCGACCAGCCACCTAACCAGCGCGCCTCCCTCTAAGACCTAGTATATATGCAATTCGGATTCCTCCATAGGAGGAATCTTCAACGAATACAGATAACTTAGTACAAACGTTACAACGAGAATCTAACATTACCTGTATTTAATGTATTTATTGTTAGATGCACCATAGGCAGGGCCCTGGCTTTGAAGGTATTATGAAGCAAGGTATTATGAAGCCTCTCAGTCCGATTGTTACAATGGCTATTCCACTGTGCCACACCTCCACCATCATTGTACGAAGTACCAGGATGGAATATAGAGAGTTTTCTCCCTTTGAACCTCGCAACACACATTGACTAGGCGACGCCGTTGTCAAATACTTGAATAGCTCAGATTACTCTTTCTGGGAATCATCAACAAAAAAACATACTACACTAGAATATACTAGAATATACTAGAATATACTAGAATATACTAGAATATACTAGAATTTACTAGAATTTACTAGAATTTACTAGAATATACTATTAGAATATACCATAATACACTAAAATACACTATACCTAATACTAATACCTCTATAGCTGTTTATCTAATATTACTATACCACGGCATATAAACCCTGTTAGATCCACCATAGGCAGGGCTCTGCCTATGAAGGTATTATGAAGCCTCTCAGTCCAATTGTTACAATGGTGATACGGCGTTTGGCCATCTATGCACGAAGTGCTCCGATGGCTCCTTTCAAATATTCCAGAAGCAATACTTCCATTATTCTGGTAGAGAGTTTTTCGGTTCCACGTTTCTCTCAAAGGTATATAAGCCACTCCGATTCCTCTCTTGAGGAACCATCAACGAATATAAGAAGTTAGGCATAGATGTATTAAAGAACATAACAAACCCTATGTAGTAATAATTTGAAGTATAGGTATAAGAGTGTCATAAATATTGTTGTACGGTAGTAGTAGTAGTAGTAGTAGTAGTAGTAGTAGTAGTAGTAGTAGTAGTAGTAGTAGTAGTAGTAGTAGTAGTAGTAGTAGTAGTAGTAGTAGTAGTAGTAGTAGTAGTAGTAGTAGTAGTAGTAGTAGTAGTAGTAGTAGTAGTAGTAGTAGTAGCAGCAGCAGCAGTAGCAGCAGTAGCAGCAGCAGTAATAGTATGCGGTTACTTAATGTGAGGGTAAAGCTCTCATATATATAAGGGAGTCTTGATCAACTATATAGATATTAACTAGGGTAGACATGAGATATCTTTCCAGATTTTCCCAGTGGTTAACCCGCTAGCTCTGTAGCTTAGCTTAGTGGCCATGACTCTCGTACTCTTCATTGTACTGACCTTAGGGAAATTCATGCTGTGTTAGCGGACGGTTGGTCAACCCCTGGTCCTTCGGGATGTCCTCATAGCTCCTAAATTCTGGCCAAACACTTTTTCTTTAACTGCTAACTGTATTGGTATACGTTAGGAGATCAATTCAAAGGTAACATTTTACATCTCCACTTCAATATATGATTAGAATACTACACTACTACAATAAAATACCGCACTACACTTCAGTACACTTCAGTACAGTACAATACTACAGTACAATACTACACTACACTGCAATACAATACAATACAATACTACACTACAATACACTACAATACTACACTACAATAAACTACAATACTACACTACACTACACTACACTACACTACACTACTACAATACAATACAATACAATACTACACTACAATACAATACAATATAATACTACACTACACTACAATACTACACTACACTACACTAAAGTACAGTAAAGTGCTCTACTCTTCTCTCCAAGTACACTATAAAAATGTCTCTGTCAGTTACTGAGGGTCTGTCAGTTTCTGGGGGTCTGTCAGTTCCTGGGAGTCTGTTTTTGGGGTCTGAAAGTAGACGACATCTTGATATGTTCCTCATAAAAATACTCTGATTGATTAACTAATACTAGAATTGGAGCCAGACTTCAAACTTATATAGTTTCGGAACTGCTAAACTTTCAACATAAACATATAATGCTGGAGCTCAACCTTCACCAAGAATCACCAAGAATCACCAAAGTGAAGTATGGTACACTCTATACTTTCTAAATAGAGTACACCTTCCTTTTCTGGAATGATCAATTATTGTTCGTTCTCAACAAAAAATTTGTCCAATCCAGAAGTATATTGGCTGGAATCTCAATTTTTGCTCGATTTGACTGAACTCCGAATTACGCATTTATAAATTTTGAATATGGAATTATGTAGAAATGGAACGTATACCTGCATATAAAAATCACGTGTCTACACTTCTATTTATCAAAAGACTCCGAATTAAAGCCTGGATTTTGTTGACATGGTGTCACACACACGGGTTCAATGAGGCGTATACTTTAAACGCACGGATTATGTGCAGGACGAGTGATGGCACGATGCACAGAAGACAATGCAGAGTACAGCCCCGAAGTGCACACCCGTGCACCCGAATATAAGCCCTTAAACAATAGTGTTCAAGTATACGGCGAAAGGATAGGAGCAGGGTGCAAGGAAACAGGGGAAACCCGTACACCAGAACTATATACAAACATACAACTTTACGTATACCCTTTTTGGAGGCCCGTGCACCCGGGAATTTGGGAGTGGAATGGTGGTGATTCAGGGTAACTGAAATAAGAGATGGGGCGTACGCGATGCAGGAGAAAACGAGCAAGTGCAGGAAACTGCGGGTGATGCGGACAATGCGTCCCATATGCCGTCGTAATCCATATGCAGGTGCCGCGCACCCACTCGTCAGCGACCAGCAAAAGTCACCCCCAAGTCCTCCTCTCTTTTCTTCACCCACCAAGAGAATCCACCCCCCGATTCTCATCGAAACTCTTGGATCCAGGCCCTTTTCGACCCTCAGAACGCTTGTGTTTCTGAAACACCTCTGAAACACCTCTGAAACATCCCTGAATCACCCGCCCCCCGAAACTCTTCTGTCACATGACTTGGACCCCCACAGAGCAGTTCCTCCATGGGAGACTCTTCAAGCCTTTCCTTCCTTTCGACAAGCACCCCACTTTGAAAAATGACAACTTCAAAAACTTGTACTCCGGAGACGAGGTGTACATTTTCGAGACCAAGGATAATAAGTGGGCCCGTGGGTACTCCCTTACCCGACCATTCCCTCACGACTACACCATCCACTCAGTCAACTTGGACGACTTGCCTGGCTTGAACATCCAGGTGGTGGTGTTCCCCTTGAAGTACGTGAAGGTTATTGAGGAGCTCCCCCTTAACTTGATGAAGGTTGCTGACGACTATAACAATGTTAATGTTGGAGACACCTTGGCTCCTACTTTGAAACAACTGGAGATCCGGTATAACGAGGCCACCAATGGCTTGGCTGAAGGCGCTCGTGCCGTGATTCCCCCCTTGCCATTCGACAGTTTTACGTTTGCTGGAGACTTGGTCAGTGAGATCGTGTATGCCATGAACCTCTTGACGTCGCACATCTTTGCGCTTTACTCTATTGGAGAGTTCCGGCTTTTCAACAAGCTCTCGGAGATCTACCATGGCTTGGACGAGAACAGAATCAAGTTGACTCATAATGCTTTGACTGAGAACGAGGTGCAGGTGGCTAAAGAAACCGCTACGTTCTTATTGAACAAGATCCCCAAGAAGTTAGCGCTGAAGGCTGCTCGGTTGAACGAAAAGTCTTACGATTTGGACTTCAAGAACACCGATATCTCGGGATATAAGGCCATTTTGGCCCGTAACGCCTTTTCTGGTGCCTTGGTGTCATTGGACAATGCGTCGCCCTCGCAGTTGGCCTTGAACCAGGAATTGTGTGCGTTGTACCCGAAATTCCCCATCAACGCCCACTACAACCGCCTGGCCTTTGTATTGGAGCCTGCCCGTAACCACAAGCTTGTGCACGAGCCTCCATCGCACATTTTGGTGGATTTCAAGTCTGTTAGTGGCTCTTCCAGCTTCCAGCCTTCGGGTTTTGCAGGTATGATTGCATACTTGTACATCCGTAACACCAAGAAACGGTTGACTGAAGCGTTTGCGGTGCACACCAATTCCGTGGACGAGTTGGTGTTTGTGGAGAAGATCTCTGCTGCTCTTTTCCGGAACATTCCTGCATCCGAGGTGGAGAACAACCGGGTCTACTTGGTGGCTGTCTTGACCGAGGAGGTGGACTTACCCCATAAGGATGTCACGGTGCTGCAGATCAGCAGGGTCAAGAAGGGTGTGGCTGCTGGTGTGGCCGATATCACACGTATCTTTTCCCGGAACCAAGGCTCTTTGGCTTCTGGAGCTTCCCACCAGTTCTCCATTAAGTTGTACGGCTCGTACCTTTCCGCTAAGAAATTCGACGCCAGCAAAGTCGAGAACAATGGATGGGGAGAAGCAGTGGACCGGATCATCAGTGGCTCCAACGAGGGTATTGCAGTCAACCCACGTGCAGAGAAGTTGGTTGTTTCCGTCAAGGAGTTCAAGCACCAGCTCTCGGAATCAGAGGACTACCTTGATGTGACGTCCTCTTCTAATGGTCATGCTACCGATAGTAAGAGTGCACCAATTGCCAAGATCAAGCCGATCTTTTTCGATCCCTTAGCCGAGAATTACGAGCGGATCTACTTGAAAATGGGCAAGATCTCCATGCTTGGAGAAACCGGCAAGGACGACCTATTGACTGTGGAAATCAGTGCACCAAATGACCCAGGAATCACGTTTGCCAAGGCTTCCAATCAGATCGAGAAGCCCACGTGGCAATTCGTATCCACGCTTTCCAACGAGGTGATTGGAGAAATCGTCAAGGTTAACGGAATCGCCAAAGTCGCTGGAAAAAAGACTCTTCGTCAAGATGCCATTGCTCTTGCCTTATACGTCAACGGAGTGCTTGTGGGTACAGGAGAGGTGATGTACCGTAGTGGCAGTCGGTTGGTGGAGTACAACCGTAAGGACTTCTACAACGTGGAGTTGTGGGGACTTGATGCCCGCAAACTGCCCGTGGCTCAGGTGCAGATCCACACCGAGTATATTGGAAAGGACTACAACACCGAGGGATGCATTGAGAACATCTTCCAGTGTGAGCGGTTCTTCTACTCTGGACCTCTGGGTATTGATGAGCTCAACAGCTCGTTGGTGGATTTCTGCAAGTTGGATATTTACCAGATGGTGCGTTTTTTTCCCGAGCTTTTATCATCTTTCTTCAAGATTGTTGAGATTTGCTTGGCCAAACAAGGAAACCCTCAATACGAGATGCTCTTGGATATCACCTTTAAGACCATTGTGCAGTTGTTGGACACCATTTTCGGTAAGCAGGACCAGTACCTCTACATGTTCGATACTTTCGTGAATGAAAAGGATATCCAGGCCAACGTGGGAGTTTTCCTCTTGAACAAGATCTCGGAGATCTTTACTCAGGCCCAGTCCAACTGGAACTCCATGTCGAGGTCTGTGTGCCGTGTCGTGGCCCTTCTTATCAAGATCTCACTTTACCCTACCCAAAAGGGAGATTCAGATCACTTCATGAGAGCCTTGAAGTCGCTCTTCAAATCGGCTTCGTTCTTTGTCAATATCCAGTCCCAAGCTCTTATTAATGACCAGGTTCTTATCATGGAATTGCCTGATTTCGTGCTTGCTTTCGAAGACTACTTCCATCCTGCACAGTTGTTGGACGTGATCACCACCTTCATTGACTCCGTCGGTGTAAGAGGTTTGGGTGTGGACGAAGAACAGTTTGATAAGCGCAACATCGTTGCCACAAAGGACCACAAGATCGTGCTCACCAAGATGCTTCTCATCCAGCGTCTCTTTGCATGCAAGATCTCTCGCAACATCGACACCATGAATGATTTGGTGGGCAAGTGTGTGGTGTGGTGTATGGAGGTGTATTTGGGTCCCTTGGACATCGAGGCCACCCGTTTGGCATCTGCTGTCATGAACTGTGTGTGTGAGCTTCTCCAAGAGAACATGGATAAGCCAGGAGTGCAACACATTTGCTTCTCATTGGTCAAGCATTTGGGTGCTCTTTCCAGAACTTTCATCAAGTACAACAAGTACACGAGAAGCCATGATTACTTTAACAGCAAGCGGGCGTTCACGCAATTGTTCCAGCGTGAGTACCCATTCCCCGAGATGTTCTGTGACTCGGTGGTGGAATCTGAAGTGGTGGTGGAAGTTTTAGTGGAATTGGCCACCATCTTCGTGTATGTGGCTAGGATCGGCCACGAGGCTGCAGGACCTGAAGGTTTCTACTTGATTTCTGGAACCGACATCAAGAACGATTTCTTCGACCCCACCAAGTGTACATCCAACAATGGTCTCAACGAGGATATCTTGACCATTTTGGGAGGCATCCAGCTCATGAGACAGGGTAAGTACTTCCCTGAAGATAAGTGGCTTTCTGCATATGCCATGATTGCCGAAGGGTGTTTGCTGGCCTTAGAGCTTCTCCGTGTGCTCATGATTGCCCACTTCATTCCCAATGTGGAACAGCCAGACTTGTTTGACAGATCCCTTTGGGGTAACTACATCAAGTCACTCTTGAAGTTGTGTACTTTGGCTCCTGTTTCCGTGGAGCATCTCTCCACCATTCCCAGAAAAGCATGTCACCAGATCACGGGTTCTATTCGTGATAGAGTGGCTGATATCGTCAATGAGTTGTGGGATGCCTTGGCCTGGGACGCTACGCCTGATGATACCACCCGGTTCAACCTCACCATGTTTGGAGGATACCAGGTGGAGTTTATCAGCAACAACTATGCCATTCTCCAGGACTTGATGTTGTTTGCTTTGCAACGGAACAACGCATGTCAGACTGTGAGTGTCAAGATCATCTGGACCATCATTGTGTCGGAGTACATTCTTAGTGACTCCATTGTGGATGTGGAGAGAGAATGTCTTATTGGACTCCATGAAGTGTTCTACCGGACGGCATACAAGCCGGGTCTTAATGAGCAGCTTTCATTCATTGAGAGACTCAAGACCACTATTCGTTTGGACCGCGAGGATGAGGCTTATCCTATGATGGTGAAGTTCATCCAGAACTTGGCTGGGTTCCTTGAAGTTTTGAACGACTTGAACCACGTGCCCGTTGGTCCTGAGTTTGAGGACGACAGAACCTTCCACAAGTTGAACATTAATGCGTACTTGAAGAACGCCAACAAGCCAGAGTTGTTCCACTCGTTCATCAGTCTGATGTTCGAGGAAAACATCAAGAAGAACGACTTTATTCAGGCTGCTTTGAGTTTGGAGTTGTTGGCCTCCACCTACACCTGGGACCACCAGTTGGTGCTTCCTGCTTCCTACAGACCCAAGTTCCCCGAGCAGACGTCGTTCGAGCGTAAGGAAACGCTCATCAAGATGATTGCCCAGAACTATATCAAGGGTAACAGTTTGGAGAGGGCCACGGATACCTATAACGAGCTTCTTGAGGCTTATAACGAGCACACGTTCGACCTTAAGTCGTTTGCATACGTGCACCAGAAGTTGGCCAAGCTCTACTTGGATTTGGAGTCGTCCGACAAGTTGAGTCCTTCATTCTACCGTGTGGCATACATTGGAGGAGGTTTTCCTGAGAATATTAGAGGCAAGGAACAGATCTACGAGGGTCTTCCATTCGAGCACATTACGTCGATCCACGAGCGCTTGTTGAAGTTATACCCGGGAGCACGGATTGTTACAGATGATGCACATGCTTTGGAGCTCAAGAAGAAGGTGCAGACAGGACGTTACTTGCACGTGAACGCCGTGGAACCAGTCAACGAGATCTCCGATAAGATCTTGAACACATCCATTGGAGTCCGGCAATACGCCCGGAACAAGAATCTTCGGTTCTTCTCGGTGACTAAGAAGATCCCCGGCTCTACGTCTGTGTTTGACCTCTGGACTGAGGAAGTGACCTATGAAACACTGGTTTCGTTCCCCACGCTCATGAAGCGAAGCGAGATCAAAAACACCACGGTGGTGCGTTTGTCACCTTTGGAAAACGCTATCCGTACGATCATCAACAAGAACAACGAGATTGTGCAGTTAGAGAGCATCATCAACATGGCGTACCGTGAGAAGTCGGACTACGTGTCCCTCCTCAACGACTTGAGCAGACATTTGGCCGGTACGGTGGATTCACCCGTCAATGGCGGAGTGGGCCAGTACAGGGCGTTCTTCTTGGACCCTCGTTACGACGGCAAGCCCGACTATGCCTACAACATCCGTCTCTTGCGCAACTCGTTCCATGACTTGACGTCTATTTTGAGCAGATGCTTGCATCTCCACGGCAAGTTGGTGGCACCAAGCATGAGACCATCGCATGATGCATTGGTGGAGCTCTACCGTGTCAATTTCAAGGAGGAGATTGAATTCTTGAAGATCAACACCGATTACGAGAGTTTGGCTTACAACCACTATGTTACGGCAGCGCAAGTGGCCAAGGAGAAGAAGCCTGATACGGCACTGACCACGGCGCTGACCATGCTCAACAGCAGCAGTTTGTATCGGACCACAACCAAGTCTTCCCGGACTTCTTCCAACTCGGGGTCTACGGGTTTATCAGGCGTATCGGAGCCTAGCATGGGAGGGTTTGGCGACGTCAAGTCCAAGAGAACTGCTTTGAACTGGAGAAGAAAGTGATGAGACAGACAGACATGCAGGCAGGCAGAACAGTCAGAACAGTCAGGCAGGCAGAACAGTCAGAACAGTCAGACAGGCAGAACAGTCAGAACAGTCAGAACAGAACAAAACTAATCTTAGAGTTTAATGAATATTGTTTCAACTTTTATTATTCCCACAGATCATTGGATTTTGGAGTATATTATACTCTTTAGAATTTTACTGATTCTACACAGATACATTTAGATATCTTAGAAGTAGACAATAGAGGCATTAGAGGCTAGAAGGTTTTTTGGGCCAGTTTGAGTTCTTAAACACAAAATCAAGGTATTCAAACACACTAAACAGTATTCTTGTGCATACCAGAAAGCACCAGAAAGCACCATAAACATTATAAACGTTTAAGACATGTAGACACTTATACCTAGAGACTATAAACACTGAACACTGAACACTGAACACTGAACACTGAACACTGAACACTGAACACTAAACACCGAACACTAAACACCGAACACCGTTAGCTTCGGTATGGTTCTCCCCCGACCAACTACCACTGTATTTGAGCCTACGGTTACCTATCGGTTGACTATGCAGAGCCCATTGTCAAGTATTTAAGTAGTCTGATTCCTTCCTCTGAAGAATCAACAATCAATAAAGTAACTACTAAGGTATCAAACGTGCTAACAAGAATCTAACAAAAAACCATGACTGAGTAAACCATAACTGAGTAAACCATGACTGAGTAAACCATAACTGAGTAAACCATGACTGAGTAAATCATAACTAGAGCTATACAATAAGTATATTTGTAAGCTATAAAACTATACAATAAGTATATTTGTAAGCTATAAAACTATACTATGAACTATACTACGACTGACTATACTATGACTGACTATACTATGACTGACTATACCAGACAAAAAATAATATACACTATTACTGGCTATACTTTCAGACCCACCATAGGTAGGGATCTGTCTATGGAGATATTATGAAACCTCTCTGCCTGATACAATGACCATTGTTATTCAACCTTCTACTCGGCCTTCTACTCAACCTTCTACTCGGCCTTCTAGTCAACCTTCTAGTCAACCTTCTAGTCAACCTTCTAGTCAACCTCCTACTCAACCTTCTAGTCAGCTTTCATTGTAGGGAGTACCAGGATAGCATGAGGTGAGGACATTAATGATCACCAAGGAGTTGTTCCGCGGCAATCTCTTCTCTTAAAAAAAACTAAAAAAGTAGCTCGGATTCCTCACCTTGAGGAATCATCAACGAATAAAGATAACTTAGTACTTAAAGTCACAACAAAAATCTAACATATACTAGAACTGGCTCCACTAGAATTGACTATACTAGGACTGGCTCCACTAGGATTGACTATACTATGACTGACTATACTGTATGAGTATACTATGACTGACTATACTATGACTGACTATACTATGACTGACTATACTGTATGAGTATATTTAGTAGTCTATTGTTAGATTCTGGTTACGTCCAGTACTCTGTTTTGTGTGTTTTGTATATCTATTCGCTGATGGATCCCCAATAAGTGGGAATCCGAGTAGTTATATAGCTAGCCAGTGAATACCAGAGAGTGAAGCAGGGCGGTTAAACGCCATGTCAAGAGGTAAAGTGAATCGATGAGGCCAAGTCACGGGTTGAGGTGCCTTGGATGAGCCACTGGCATTCGTAGGCTCGAAAGATACCCCTATGGGTAGTGTGTCTACCCATGGTAGGTCTAACACCTATACTATGGCCTATATGACTGATTATCATAAGAACGCTGAAAAAGGGTTATGGTTATGACTATGGATTACACTATGACTGACTAAACTATGGTACTACTATTACTATACTACTATACTACTATGAATATACTACTATGAATATACTACTATGACTATACTACTATGACTATACTACTATGACTATACTACTATACTACTATGAATATACTACTATGAATATACTACTATTACTATACTACTATACTACTATTACTATACTACTATACTACTATGAATATACTACTATGAATATACTACTATGACTATACTACTATGACTATACTACTATGACTATACTACTATGTGTTAGATCCACCTTCGGTAGTGCTCTACCTAATTCAGTATTTTAAGCTCACAATGTCTAATCCTAACAATGGCCATTCCACTGTGCCACACCTCCACCATCATTCTACGAGGTACCAGGAGGGAATATAGAGTTTGCCCCCTTGCACCTGGTACCAATCGGTTGACTACACGACGCCGTTGTCAAATATGTAAATAGCCCAGATTCCTCTTTCTGGAGAATCATCAACAAAAAAAACATACTAAACAGAGTACCAGAAGTAACTCGAATCTAGTAATACGTGTCTCAAACGACCCGTCCAGTGATTGAGCCTATAATGACGGACCAATTGTGAGCCTGCCACCCTCTGTTGGTGAATATACAGCTGATGGTTAAGGTTAATACACCTCTGTTGCTGAATATACATCTGATGGTTAAGGTTAATACACCTTTGTTTGGGAATACACCTTTGTTTGGGAATACACCTTTGGGTTGCCACTGGGTAAATGTAGATATAGAGGTGTAACACTTTGGGTTACATTATGCTCAAGAGATGGCCATGGTATATATTAGTCATGCATCCAACTTTATCAATCACCATACTCTATGAAGGGTCCAGTCCAGCCACATCTGGAAGGAGTATTCATGTCAGATTGTGCACTTTTCACGAGATGTTAAATGGAGTGTAGGGACCTCGACCTCGGAATTGAGATTGAGATTGAAATTGAGATTTAATGGGTGCAACAAACACCCGTAACACCAGGCTACATCAGGTGAAAAAGGCCCAACGCAAACGACCTTTTTTTCAACGTATAAAAAGAGGAATGAGTTGGTTGGAATTCTGAAATTCCGGACGTTACAATCCATTTTTTTTGAGTCAACAATCTTTACGTAGTGGCCTTTTGGAGGTCCTGTAGTTGGACAATTCCGGACAATTCCGGTCAATTCCAGTCAACCTATCGCATGCATAAAAGTATCAAAGAACATATCACTATGACTATACTACTATAAAGTTGACTATACTGTTATGTTCGTTAATAACGTTTGTTGACCTAAACTTGAATTTTGTTGATGGTCCCTCTTCTTGGGGGACCGAGGAGATTTCTGTAACTTGAGAGAAAACTTGACATTCGAAAAACTTTCTGGTAGATCAATAATGATGGATTGTTCTGGCATATTCGAAAAGGACATCAAGGTACTTTTTACGTTGATGGCCGGTGGCCAGGAACGGCGTTTGCAATATCCCATGTTAGGATCGGGCAGAGAGACTTCATGATACCTCCATAGGGTAAATCAGTACCTATGGGGGATCTGACATCCCCCTTCCAGCGTCGATATCGGCTTATTTGGGCATTGGAAGGTCATGCGCTTTTAAGCGTATTTCCGGTAGACATGAGGTGCAGTTAACTTCAAATCTCCAGCTCGTACCTTGATAATTTCACCTTGTGGATGCTTTGCTGTATGTCTGTGCCGTACCCGATAGAAGGTAGCCTCGGCTGACTTTCTTATGTTCTAGAATTTCCTCCACTTCGACTAATTCTGAACCGTCTTTATACCGTCCTTGTACAGTCTCTGTTAGATCTGCCATAGGGAGGACCCTGCATATGAAGGTATTATGAAGCCTCTCAGTCCGGTTGTTACAATAGCCATCGCAAACGCAAACGCCGTGTCACGACCATCGTTGTATGAAGTACTATGATGGTCGTTTCGGCTATTCTAGAACAATCCTTACCATTGTTCTGGTGGAGAGTTTTTCGATGTCACGTTTCTCTCAAAGTATATAAACCACTCCGGTTCCTCTCTTTGAGGAGCCAGGAATGAGTACAAGTTTAGGTTAAAACACGTTATAAAGAACATAACAGTCTCGGTCTTTATACCGTTTTATACCGTCTTTATACCGTCATTCAGTGCTATAGCAGAGTAGTTCATTGAACAGTAGTATTGAGTGTTGAGTAGTAGTATTGGGTATTGATTGGTGTGTTGAGTAGTGTAAGTGGCTGAAGGGTTTAGTGGGTCAGTGGTATAGTAGTATACCTAGTGATTTATACCGCCTTTATACCGTTTGAGTCTAACGTCATTTGGTGGTCAGGCGAAGTATTCTTCTGGGATTGTCTTCTGTAGGCGTAGCTGACTAATGTGGAAAACCTTGCTGCCTTTATATTGCGGTGATACAGTGTTTTTTAAAACTATTCAAACCAGCGTGACAAAATGGTTCACACCAACTTTTTATTAGAATCCAATATTCTGGAATCACCCCTTAAATCTGGACAATTGCCTCATATGTACTACATTTGGGATAAAAGTCTTGCAGTATTAATCAAGGGTGAAAAACGGACGAAACTGAAACTGAAACTGAACTGGTTTCCTTATTATCCTGTATACAACAACTTGTCCATTTTGTTAGAAAGACTGTGTTAAGGAGTAAGACACATTTTGTTGCACTGGTTTGAAACATTTTGTCTCGACTTTCGCAATTTCCTAAGGGGCCTGCAAATTTAGAGCGGAGCTTTTGGTGCAAGTCGTTAGTGAGTGTCTGGAAAACCCGCAAGGTACAATGTTTTTCAAAACTATTCAAACCAACGCGGCAAAACGATTTAAACCACACTGGCAAAATTAAACAAATTAATACACTTAACCCCTAACTGTTGGAAAATAGCACCGAATAAGATCGCGCACGGCGCTCTAGGCTCGCAGGGCACGTCTCTACTAGTTTCCCCACCCGTGGTTGTCCTGATAACCAAGGGTCAGTGAAGGCCGACTCCCATATATATAATGCGGCCTTCGCTATACCTCTTATGCGTTAACTAATCGAATATTTCTACCTAGGGAGACATACCAAGATGCCTCCCAGATACCTATGCCTCCCAGATCCAGACCCACCAGATCTCCTTGTACTGACATTGAGGCTCCGCCTATGTCTGAAGTAAACACTTCAACTCAAGTGTTCACTTATCTTGATGAAACAATGAGATCCGTATCTTATAGCCAAAAGAGATCTCTGGACCTTAAACCATGGTTACTCTATGGGCCACCTGATTCCTCAGCATTCCTAGCTGAGCTGGAGTTAAAGAATCTACACTAACAAGTTGTTGTATACAGGATAATAAGGAAACCAGTTCAGTTTCAGTTTCAGTTTCGTCCGTTTTTCACCCTTGATTGGTACTGCAAGACTTTTGTCCCAAATCTAGTACATCAAATGTAGTACCATATGAGGCAATTGTCCAGGTTTAAGATTTCAGAATATTATCTAATGGAAGTTGGTGTGAAACATTATGCCATTTGGTTTGAAAGACTATGCGAAGGGGTACGAAACTTTTTGAATTATTGGTTTGGTTTGTTTAATTTTGCTAAAGTGGTTTGAATCGTTTTGCCACGCTGGTTTGAATAGTTTTGGAAAACACTGTAGGAAAAGTAGCTGCGCAGAGTGCCCTGCAAGCCTAGAGTGCCGTGCGCGATCTTAATCGGTGCTATTTTCCAACATAGGGTAAAGAGTTTGACATATCTCGCACTTAAGTCTTGTAAGGTACAACTTCCATATCCCTGTATATTAATATATACTAAAACATAGGTTGAAAGTACCTTTTGTATTACTGTACCATTTGTATTACTGTACCATTTGTATTACTGTACCTTTTGTATTACTGTACCATTTGTATTACTGTACCATTTGTATTACTGTACCTTTTGTATTACTGTACCTTTTGTATTACTGTACCTTGTGTATTACTGTACCTTGTGTATCACTGTACCTTGTGTACAGTGTTTTTCAAAACTCTTCAAACCAGCGCAACAAAATGTTTCAAACCAGCGCAACAAAATGTTTCAAACCAGCGCGACAAAATGCTTCGTACTCCTTAACACAGTCTTTCAAACCAATGGACGAGTTGTTGTATACAGGATAATAAGGAAACCAGTTCAGTTCCGTCCGTTTTTCACCCTTGATTGATACTGCAAGACTTTTATCCCAAATGTAGTACCTTATGAGGCAATTGTCCAGATTTAAGGGGTGATTTCAGAATGAATTCTAAAAAAAAAGTTGGTGTGAACCATTTTGTCTTCTTGGTTCGATACATTTTGTCGCGCTGCTTTGAATAGTTTTGAAAAACACTGTAGTTGATATCGAGATAAACATTTTGAACTGTTTGGAATTGAAGGTCCTTGTGTTTTTTGTCAAAATAAATTTTAGCTATGTCGAAGGAAATTTGGTGGATCTAACACTATGCTTTGTATATGGTATTTATGATACTTTTTAGTGGTAGTAAGTTTTAGTGGTAGTAAGTTTTAGTGGAAATTTTAGTGGAAGTTTTAGTGGAAGTTTTAGTGGAAGTTTTAGTGGTGAGTTTTAGTGGTAGTGAGTCTTAGTGGTAGTGAGTTTTAGTGGTAGTGAGTTTTAGTGGTAGTGAGTTTTAGTGGTAGTGAGTTTTAGTGGTAGTAAATTTTAGTGGTAGTAAATTTTATTGGTAGTAAGTTTTAGTGGTAGTAAGTTTTAGTGGAAGTTTTAGTGGAAGTTTTAGTGGTGAGTTTTAGTGGTGAGTTTTAGTGGTGAGTTTTAGTGGTGAGTTTTAGTGGTAGTAAGTTTTAGTGGTAGTAATCGCTACGTGAAAATTGGTTACCCAGGTCTTAAGGATCTCTCAAAGATGCCCAGTGATAGTAATGAAATCACTACTAGTGTGTTACCAGCATAGTAGTCATAACTTGTGGTTACTAGTGTTGCACACACTATGAGTGCGACTGTTAGCTTACTAGCTCACAACTCATACTAGCTCACAACTCATACTAGCTCACAACTCATACTAACTCCGATTAGCTCATAGCTCAGATTATGAAATTATTAGACTTGTCCATACTGAACTGCCCATACTGAACTGCCCATATTGAACTGCCCATATTGAACTGTCTCATTCTTTAAAGTTACTGACTATACTGACTCCACTGACTACTCACTAAAAAAATAAACCATTAGAGTTTTTACACTAATGGACTACACCCAACGGACTACAAGAATTCTGGATAACTATACTAGCTGACTGATTATGGTGGATAGACTAGTAAGTCTCAGAGCACAGACTAGCTAGACTATACTGGATCTACTGGATACACTGGATCTACTGGATATATTGAATACAATGGATACACTGGATATATTGAATACACTGCATATACCGAATACACTGCATACACTGCATACACTGCACACACTGACTAAATCATAAATATTAATAATGATTTTAAATACTATACTTGATTGGTACACCTTTTTGGAAGGCACCTGCATATAACCTTATCACGTGACGCGAAAATTCCTCGCGCCCTTCAACATCCACTCTCCAATGCTCAACTAACCACCGCCTCTAAACATCCACCACCAAAACTACCGCCATGTTCAGAATTGCTGCCCGTGCTGCCCGTATCCCCCTTACTAGGGCTTCTACCGCTAGACTCGCCCAACCCGTGCGTTTCTACGCTGATGCCAAGATCTCTAAAGACGAGGTCACCACTCGTGCTTTCGAGGCCTTGAAGACCGTGGCTGCTTTGCAGGAGTCCAAGATTTCCTTGGAGGCAAACTTCCAGAAAGACTTGGGCTTGGACTCCTTGGACACCGTGGAGGCCCTTGTTGCTTTGGAGGAGGAGTTTGACTTGGAGATTCCTGACAAGGTTTCGGATGAGATCAAGACCGTGGGCCAGGCCGTGGACTACATTTACGAGGAAGAGCAGAAGTTGTAGGTCGAAGTCAGTCAGTCCCAAGAGTCTGGCAACGAAGGGCAACAAAGTTTAAAAATCAGTCTGAGTCCGAAGTCTCCAAGAATCAGTCAACGAAGTTTAAGAATCTGTCTGAGTCCAAGAGTCTGTCAACGAAGTTCAAGAGTTAGTCTGAAAGTCCATACTAATCAGTGAAGTCTATACAAATGAGTACTGTCCATACTAATGAGTGCTGTCCATATTGATGAGTACTGATCAGTATAGTCTATACTTCAGTACGAGTCACTTCAGAAATTAAACGGAGAACTGGCTATTGATTAGATCTGCTAATGATTGATGGTTTTGATGTTGGAACTGACTTTTGCCTCTGACTTTTGCCTCTGACTTTTGATTGACTCTGACTTGACTGTTGCCCGACCGGGCTTACTACTGGATCTCGCGGTCTTTATGCCTGCGTTGTTTCCAGCCTAGCTGTATATAACTAATGAACTAGAAGATGTCGAGGGTATGTAGGTTTGGGGTGCCTTAGTATTGTGCACTCTCTGATTGGTCGCATGCCCCAGCACTGTACACAACACCCACTCCAGAGAAATACATTTTACTAAGTTTTGAGAATATTATTTTCTTAGATGATATTATTGGGGATTAAGGAGAGTGGGGGGAAGACCTGGTATACCGGTCTATGTGTATGAGTCTCTTATATTGGTGTACGGATTTTGGTGTACGGATTTTGGTGTACGGATGTGTCTGACCTGACCTACCGTAATAGTAGGTGGTGTACCGGTGTGAGAATACATCAGGTTCTACACCATAAATGAGTGCTCCAGAAGCCCCCAACCCCCACCCCGACGAGGATGAGACTCTCCAAAAACTCCAGGATGCTAGTCTCAGCAACACAGAAGACGAAGACGAAGACGATGGCCTCGAGGAAGAAGACAATGGCGCCGTGGAGTACCCCGGAACTGTAATCCCAGACCTCCACCCAGACCAGATCGAAGCAGACGCCGATTTGGCCAACGAGTACGATTCCGCAACCGACTACATCGATTTGATTCACTTGAAAATCACCAACTTAGAAGACCTCAATCTCCTGCGGTTCACAGATTTGGAGCTGCTTTGCTTAAGGCAAAACATCCTTACCTCCGTGAGTGGAATGGCGGCTTTAAAGCCGGAAAAATTGCAGGAATTGGATTTTTATGATAACAGGATTAACCATATCAGCAGCAGCATCAACCAATTCACTAACTTGACCAGTTTAGACTTTTCCTTCAACAAAATCAAGAACATCAAGAACATCGACCGCTTGCACAAGTTGGAGAACTTGTACTTTGTTCAGAACAAGATTCGGGAAATTACGAACTTGAAGACGTTAAAAAAACTTAAAAATCTTGAGTTGGGAGGAAACAGAATTGAGGAAATCGGGCCGGAGATTCTTGAATTGCCTAGTGTGGAGCAATTATGGCTCGGAAAAAACAAAATCGGGCGTTTGATGAACTTGTCCAATTTGGCTAATCTCCGTGTGCTCCTGATCCAATCCAACCGACTCACTAAAATTGAAGGTTTGGAGCATTTGGTCAACTTGGAGGAATTGTACCTCCTGCACAATGGTATCACCCAAATCGAGAACTTGGATGCAAACACCAAACTCACGGTTCTTGACGTGACATCCAACAAGCTTACTAATTTAGCCAACTTATCTCATTTGAAGAATCTTACCGATTTTTGGTGTTCTTACAACCAGATCTCATCGTTTGAGGAGGTCAGTTCCGAGTTGGGAAGCTTGCCAGAGTTGGATACGGTTTATTTCGAGGGTAACCCGCTCCAAACGTCCAATCCAACGGCTTATAGACGGAAACTCCGCTTGTGTTTGGGTGATTCCTTACAAAAAATCGATGCAACTTATGTCAAGTCATAGGTAATGCGATTAAAACCATTGCCAGACAATGCAATCTTAGTTTGAACAGCTGCAGTTTTGTGTTATGACCAGTCCTGGGTCATGGGCAGCCCTGAGACTTGAGCAGTTTTGAGTTTTGAGCTTTGAGTTTTGAGTTTTGAACAGTTTCAGTATGAGCAGTAATGAACAGTCATCTGCCTTACTAAACATTTATTTGAATAAGTGATTGAGGAGTCATAGACTAGGATTTTGGCCAGTCTTGAAATTTTAAAAGGTTTTAGGTCTGTTAGGTCTTTGAAAGGTGTCTTTTTGGGACTTTTTGGACTTATCTTAAAATATTGGCAGGTGTTTCAGGTCTTTGGTCTCTTCGGTCACTCAGGCGTTTTAGGTCTTTTTTAGCTGTTCTTTCACAGTCTCTAGAGGTTTTTGACGGTATCTGAAGGTATTTGAATGTATTTGAAGGTCATTTAGGTGATTTCACCTGTCATCTAACCTTCATTCTACCTTCATTCTACCTTCATTTGCCTGCTATGATTTCTTGTCTGATATAGCTTTCTGGGCATATCCGACTATCAGTGGCTCTTACTTGACCTGTTGACTGTTATCTCTTGATTATCATCTGCTGTTGTGTCTGCTGTTGTCTGCTGTTGTCTGCTGTTGTCTGCTGTTGTCTGCTGTTGTCTGCTGTTGTCTGCTGTTGTCTGCTGTTGTCTGCTGTTGTGTCTACTGAGTTTATTGCTGCGTGAGTTTATTGGTTTGAGACTAGTCTAGAATGACTACACAGTTTTGATGATCTTTTTCTTTCTATCGTTTGACCTGTCACGAAAGTGATGTTACCGGTCGTGTCTTTTCCAGAAACAGTCTGATGAAAATACGAGCGTCTGGGCAATTGTTTACGTGCCAGCACAATTGTCAATTTTAGACCATATAAATCAACAAGAAGTTTTTTTTTCAGTTTTTTTTTCAGTTCTTTGTGTGTATGCTGAGTATATACATACATACATATAACCATGTCTTAAATTATCTATTTAATGTCTCATGTTGTTTATTTGGTTAGTCACGTGACCTGAAAAGTATAGTACAGTGGATTTCTAAGTATTCATCTGTATAGCTTCATGTAATATCCATGGCAATCATAGTATTATACTATGAATCCACCACCACCATAACACCAATATTGTGGACATAGGATTATATTCAAAATTTGCATTACCGACTATACTAGTGTACTGTAGTACTGTACTACTGTAGTCTACTACTGTACTACTGTAGTCTACTACCGTACTCTACTACCGTACTCTACTACTCTACTACTGTAGTCTACTACCGTACTCTACTACTCTACTACTGTAGTCTACTACCGTACTCTACTACTGTAGTCTACTACTATACTACTGTAGTCTACTACTCTACTACCGTACTCTACTACTGTACTACTGTACTCTACTACTCTACTACCGTACTCTACTACTGTACTACTGTACTCTAGTGTACTGTACTCTACTACTCTACTACTGTACTAGTACTCTGTTAAAATGGTGTAGCAGATGGTGGCATTTACATACTTATAGGCCGGTAGTTTAGGTTAGAGTGGCTAGTATACAATACTGGACTAGATGAGTATTGAGTACTGAAGTATTGGATTGACTTTACTAGCTGTCATGTAAGCATTATATAGAGTTTCTTGGATCTTTTCAGGCTACTGTTTATCAAGGACTCTATCCTACTATAAATGGTACTACATGACTGACTGTTTGATAAGGATTATATGAGTTCAGTCTGAACGCAGGGTAGTCTGGGATTTGGGTATTCAGGGTATCGAGATTCTGAGAGGCATTCTGGTATTCAGGATTGTGGGATTCTGAGATTCCGGGACTCGGGATCCAGATTCAAATAAGAATACAGGCAACTGAGATAAATACTGGAAACCTGCATTAATCAGCGTTATTAGAGACCACAACATCATCTTTCCAGGTTATTCGACAATTTACCGGGACCTAGCATAAGAATGCAGGACCTAGCGTTGAAAATAATAAACACTTAAATTCGGGGCACAGACCTTGGAACCATTGTTTCGTTAGCAAAATTCATAGACTGTACTATGCTACTATAGACTGTACTATAGACTGTACTATAGACTGTATTTAGGGGTGCTAGAGATGTATCATAGACACTATGTTCACCAATACCGAATTTGGGTCTGTATTATGATTTTGAGAGCCTTAATGGTGTAGTGTAGTGTAGTATAGACTAATCTCTCATTATGTATTATATATTCTCAGTTCAGCTGAAGGCAATGCTAGTAGAGTCATAGTGATATAGAAATAGCAGTAGACAGTTGAGTACATCCAACTCTTACTATTACTACTCACATACTAACACTACGTTACTATAATCAGTGTAGCTAGACATAGTAGCGAACTCAAGTCTTCTGTTGGAACATGCGACATGTGACTGATGAACTTGAGACCAGTACATGTGCGGGTACTGCATGCTCATGCCACGCTATCCAGATGAA